>CAUYQV010044236.1:0-84677 GCA_963574575.1 Galagoides demidoff | reverse complement strand
GTGGTCCCAGCTACTTGGGAGGCGGAGGCAGGAGACTCACTTGAGCCCAGGAGTTGGAGGTTGCTATGAGCTGTGATGCCATGGCACTCTACCCAGGGGGATAGCTTGAGGCTCCGTCTCAAAAAAAAAAAAAAAAGAAATGTTAGTGATTCTACATACTTTTGGAGTGATACAATGACACGATAGTGATTTTTTTAAAGTAACCATGTCATAGCTGGGCGTAGTGGTGCATAACTGTAGTTCCAGCTCCTTCGGAGGCTGAGGCAAAAAGATTGCTTGAGCCCAAGAGTTTGAGGTTGCTGTGGGCTATGATGCCACAGCACTCTATCCAGGGGGCAACAAAGTGAGACTGCCTAAAAGAAAAAAAAAAGACGGTGGCTAAAATGAATTATTCTTCATTACATCTATAACAGATGCATTCCAAGGTGTAGAGGCATGGAATTTACTATATTCAACAAGGATCTTCTAATTGTTTATCTCAATGTTAAAAAGAAAAATTGCAATGAGACAACATACTACAATTCACTAACTCTTCCCAAATAATGTATTTCCATTTTTCAAAGTGAAGACACACTCTAGTTTTGAATGGAAATGGATGAACTTGCCAGCTAGCTTTGTAGAGGTTAATGAAGTTTGGCTGGATAAATGCAGCTCCATCACTCAAATGCAGGTGTGTGAGGACCAACAAACTGGACGACAGAGCTGATTTTAAAAAATAGAAGTAGGGAGGATGGTGCCTGTGGCTCAGTGTAGGGCGCCAGCCCCATATACCGAGGGTGGTGGGTTCGAACATGGCCCCTGCCAAACTACAACAAAAAGTAGCCAGGCATTGTGACTGGTGTCTGTAGTCCCGGCTACTCTGGAGGCTGAGGCAAGAGAATCGCCTAAGCCCAGGAGTTGGAGGTTACCGTGAGCAGTGACACTACAGCACTCTACTGAGGTTGATAAAGTGAAACTCTTATCTATATATAAAAAAAAATGAAAGTAGCCCTGCCATAGGATATTGTTAGATAACAACATATTAAAAGTTTAATTTGAGTTTGGCAGAAATACAAGGCTAACGTCTGCTGTCACGTGTTTGAAGCAGGAATGTTTTCTTCCAAAATCAAGTGATGCTGATTTTTTTTCATGCAACAGTTGTGGGTACTGCCATTTTCTATAGCCAAAAATCTTTCTGATAGAATCCATAGGGAGAACATTATATCGAGTCTTTAAATCGAAATAAGTTGCAACTTAAAGCTACATTATAAACAGTGATCTGCATTCACCCAAGAAGACTATTTTGTATCAAATTTAATTTAAATAAAAATGTATATATTCCCATTTGTTTGATAGGAGGGCCAAATACAGATTTAAGGAGGGGTGGGATCAATTATCTCAGGAACATTATAGAATGCTTTTGTCTCTAAGGTACAGAGCGTGTAAGTATTATTTGGTACTGTTAGTTTCTCCCACAGTTGAAGAAAGACATAGAAGAGTAAGCGGAAGTCAAAACCAAATAGAATCAGCTCCACATTACTTGGTGATGATATCTTTATGCTGGTGAGATTGGAAATAATAACCTTTTTAGATTTAACCAAACACACTCTGACATGTAATAATTACGAAGTAAGCTGCATATTTGCAGGAAGTGTGATATTTTCCACTCTTAACAGCTGACTTGGTAGCTTGCAACATTATTGGCACACTGTTTTCAAATAAATTGCACATTTCAGCATATAAATCCTTGATTTAGCCTATTGAAGGATAGGTTGGAAATGCAAACCTTTATTTCTTTGGCAAATATTTACAAAGTGGAAACATCTGTTTCAGTTGTTGTGGGACAGTCTGGGCTCATCGTGGGGCAGTTAGGAAGCCAGGTCATTTTTTGAACCTTCCCCCCAGTTACCATGTGATGCCTGCCTCTGGCTCTTCCTGACCTTTCTCCATGGCCCTTGCAGACCAGCCAGAAATTTTTCTTTGACATCCACGACTGCCTTGTAGAAACCTCTGTAATTATTATGACTCAAACATTAAAAAACTATTTCGAAATATTGGTCCCTCAAGAATATTACTAGTATCATAATAGCCCCAATTAATTACATATGCTTGGGGGAAAACAGACGTGTATGTGTGTGTGTGTAAAATCATCACGCTTCATTTTGAAACTCTGTTTATTTAATCATTTGAGTAAACATGTGATGAAGAAAAAAGCTAAAGGTCAGCAAACTTGTTTTCATATTTTGCCAAGACCTTTGTTTTTCATTTAATTTTAGGAAATAGTAAAGATTAGCAAACTGAATGAAATCCCCCATAGGCCTTGTTGCTGGGATCAATAGAGCGCTTAGTGTTTTCCGTTGGCTTTTGGGTCATGGTTTTTTCCCCAGTTTCCAAACAAACTCCAGTGAATGAAATAGAACGAATGTCCTTGACCCGGTGAAGGTGAAGTTGTGCCAGGGAGGTACATACAGTAGGAAAGGAAAGAGCGGGATTGCCCCTTGAGGGAGACATAGGAATCCAAGCGTGCTGAAGGAGATGAGCTTGCTTTTGGCACCGGGAACCAGCACTGTCTCTGGTATATCAGAGCTGTTTCCAGAGTTTATACTGACACGGTCTGCTCAAAGAAATTTATGTTTCCACATGAAC
The DNA here is from genome assembly GCA_963574575.1 of Galagoides demidoff. NCBI lineage: Eukaryota > Metazoa > Chordata > Mammalia > Primates > Galagidae > Galagoides > Galagoides demidoff. Next base: position 82,052 of record CAUYQV010044236.1, on the reverse strand, counting down.
TGATCCGTTCAGTGGGAGCAGGTTCCCATGCCTAGAAGCAAGGGAAGTCTTTGAAAATTACAAAGCATCATGTCTTTGCCCTAAAACACAGAAAATGCAGAAAACTTCTCTTTTTCTTCTTCAAGTGAACATTCTCAGGACTCATATATGTGGTCAGGAATGAATACCTACTAGAAAAGGAAGGAAACCCAGGGGCAGATGGCAGGAGACATGTTTAACATTTTTTAAAATATAAGTACCAGTAAGTTGTTTTTAACCTTTAAAAAAGTACTGGGCGTTGTTTACCATTTTGATGCCTAGTAAACAGAAAGTGGACAGGGTGTCGGGGAGGTGTAGGGCTCTTTCCTGTCCACCTGCCAGAGTAGCATCCTGCCTGGGAAATGGGCGAAAGGGACCTCGGAGGGCAGACCCCTGACAGTTGCATCACTTGTGTAAAAGGGGGCAAACAAGGTGGACATCAATTATGTTTTAGAAAACATCCCTTCTTTTTTTTTAAGTTTTTTTTTATTAAGTCATAGCTGTGTACATTAATGCTATCATGGGGTACAGCAGGTTGTTACTATATACAATTTGGAATACTTTCATCTAACTGGTTAACATAGCCTTCATGTCATTTTCTTAGTTGTTGTGTTAAGACATTCATATTCCACATTTAGTAAGGTTCACATGTACCCTTGTAGGATAAATCATAGGCGTGATCCCACCAATCACCCTCCCTCCACTCGTCCTCCCCCCTCCCCCTCCCTTCCCTTTCCCCTTTCCCCGTATTCTTGGGCTAAAATTGGGTTATAGTTTTCCTATGATAGCTATAGATTAGTTTCATAATAGGGTTGAGTACACTGGATATTTTTTCTTTCATTCTTGAGATACTTCTAAGCAAAGTGTCTCAGGAAAACGTCCCTTCTGTCCTTTGATGTGTCTGTTAGTACCCTCTAGTGGTGTCAGTGTAGCATTTTCACAGGTAATGTGTGATCCTGTCCATCAGGATCAACATTTTAAAGCTGCATCTCCTTGTACTTAATGTATGAGGTAGAATCCTCAAGCATTATTTTATCTATATGGTTTCTACTTCAGGCCTTCTACTTAAGATACCAGGCTGGAAGGAATGGCCATTCTTATACATATCCACTTCAGTTCCCCAGACTAGAGAGTTATAATTCTTAACTTTTCTCCTCTCTTATAGCTGCAATTTAAATATGTAATTAAATTGGGGCATAGGAATGGATCACATTTGTATTAAGCATCACCTATTTTTGGAGACTTTTGTTCACATGTGTAAAGGTTCCATTTTGAATCTGTGGATCCAAAATGGCAAATACTTGGTCAACAAATTGGCATTCTGGGGCAGTGACTACTGATGAAGCATTTTATGAAAACCCCGGATTTATAGCCTTTAATTTATTCTGAATACTTGGCTGAGTAATACTAATTCATTGTTTAATTCATTCATTTTCCTTTTGCAAATGTGGTCAACATCTATTTTACGAAAATGACAGAGAAAGGTGTAAAGGAATGTCAGTAACCACAAAGAAAACCAAGAAATCTAAGTGATAATTTTCAAAAGAAGCCTCTACCTGTGATAGAGAATAAATACTTGAAGACAGTCTTCTCAACACGATTTCACTAGAAAATTCCTAAAAAGAGAGAAGAGAATTCTTACCTGAGGGTCTATGAATATAACCTGGTGAAGCTTTTGGCAAATAGAAATAATAATATTTTAAGGAAGACTTTTCTGCTTATAAGAGTGGCTCAGAGGCACCAGTCTGGTTGTCCTGGGGGCTTTCTTGTCCTCTTCCAACCCAACACCTCTTCAGAGTCTTGTGTGCTATGTGATGATGTTGACACGATAACCCAGGGTAGTATTGGTGTAAATGTGCTCTGTAAAAATATGTTCTTAAATGACTTCATAATGAACAATAGTAACAACATCAGTAATAATAACCAACTTCTATTGTGTCAAGCATCGGGCTACATGCATTATTTAGATTCTCTCTTTGAAGCACATACTCTAAAGCTGGACCTCTGATTATTTCCATTTTGCACATGCAGAAAAGTGAGGCTTAGAATAGTCAGATAACCTGCCCCATCTGCAGAGCTATAAAAGGCCGCAGGATGTGTACTTGTACCATCTCCAGGCCAGTGAGTCTAACACCAGCTGCGCTGTCTCCACCATGCTGTTATGCCTCTTTACAAAGGTCACTGGAAGTAGAAAGTCTGAGAGGAGTAATTCCTCTCTGAGGGCTATTTCTGAATCCTTGGGTCCTTTTTGGATGGCCCGCACTTACCCATGGACTCCTCCAACCCTCCCTCCACCACTGTGTGTGGTCGGTCTGTAGAGTGAGGATTGGAATGGGGTTAATCTGCACAGGCTTCATAGAAGAAGCCAGTTTGACTTGGGAATCTGTAGGAGAGTAAAGGATTTAGCAGAGAAGATGTGGAAAAACACTCTTCTTGACTGCTAGACATAAAACATGCTGTCACTGAAACTGGCAAACTGAGAGAAAGATACACCTACAAGTCTTGCTTTGGTTAAAGTGGGAGGTCTTTTCTTGGGGATTAATGAGAAGTTTTGAAGGAGATTGATGGGTCATATGTGTTTGTTGGAACTCAGATGTGGCCTGCTCAGGAAGTGAGAGTTACTGTACGTGTCTGATCAGGAGAAATCACATGATGATCAGACTCACGGTCTAAGAGGAACCAGAGTGCCAAGAAACTCACTGATTGGCCATTTTGGATGTTGTTTTACTAGGAATTGATTTTCTTACAACTTTCTACCTGGCCTCTTCCTGAATTTCTACGTTCATCTTAGAAATTGTTTCACTAGCAGTTATTAATGACCTTGGATAGGACTCACTAATCAATTATAAAATAAACCCATAAATTTATACTTGATGTCAGAGACTATCTTTGTCTTCTAAGTACAAACTTGGCAATCAGTTGTTAGCTGTTCAGGAAGCCCAAAGTAATGGTCTGCAAGTACCAGTGAAATCTTTGTTTACTTCTGGGTTTTTACTCATGTTATTTTATGTACTTTTACAGAAATCAATGAATGTACTGTGAACCCTGATATCTGTGGGGCAGGACACTGCATTAACCTACCTGTGAGGTATACCTGTATATGCTACGAGGGTTACAAGTTCAATGAGCACCAGAGGAAATGTGTTGGTAAGATACTTTTGATTGACAAAATTATTAAATGTCAGATATTTGTACATCTAGAACCTTTTAAAAGATAATTTTACCATTTTAGGAAAATACTACTGTGTTTAATTTTTTTTTTTTTAATGTTTGTTCTTTAGCTATGAGACAGAAAACAAAACTCAGTAAAACTCCTGGGATTCTCTTAGTTCTTTGTTCCATGCTACACTCTTGCCAGATATAATGCATTTACATAAAGGTGAAATAATATCCAAAAGTTTTTCAGATAAAGTCAGTAAGAGTTCTAAAAATAGCTATGTACAAATATGTATTTGGCATCAACAAATTAATATATGTCACAGTAAAGAATTGTATTGATCCAAGTACATAAAATTTGATTTCTGAAAGATTTCTAAGTTAAAAATTCATATAGGCTGGCAAAGTTGTCAATGAATTTAGAAATTTAGAGATCTCATACATGCTTTCATATCCAGAAAGAGGTGCAAGAAAATTAAATCATTTCTTTAACCCTAAGTCTAAATTTAATTTCTCTTTTAGAAAAAGAAAGCTCAGTGCTAAGGCCAATATAAGGCAACAAAGACTCATATCTACTTATTAGTAACACTACTTTAATACCCGGGGGTATTTCTGTTTGGTTTGTGTGTGGTACGGAGGAGAGGTGTCTACCTGCTCCCTTTCACTTGCCCACATCCAGTATTTCATGTTTCGAGTCTGTACTATTAAGTTGAAAAGGCCATGGAGGTGAGTGAGCTAAACCAGCTCCACTCATGTGCACGGCACCTCAGACTCCATGCTGACAGCAGATGTCATTGCTTAGATGACCCCAGTTACCAGGAGAGTCCTCTTGTGTTGCCCTGAAATCTGTCTCTTTGAAACACCAATGTCACGCTCTTCTGATGTTAGCCTTTGAAACAATAACACAGTAAGCTTCTTCCCTATTGCAGTAACAGTCTTTCGAGTATTAGAGGAGAAAGACCGTGTTTTCTTTGCAGTTTTCCTCAGTGACACAGGTTGGGGGGACCCAGGGAACAGTATGATGGTATTTTGCAGAGCAGCATCATGAGCTTCTGCTACCCGCTACTAATCTTTTTAATGTGTATTTTTGTTAACAGATATTGATGAATGTACTCAGGTCCAACACCTCTGCTCCAAGGGGCGCTGTGAAAACACTGAGGGCAGTTTCTTGTGTATTTGCCCGGCGGGATTTATGGCCAGTGAGGAGGGTACCAGCTGCATCGGTAATGGCGATGTTCTTTCTTCCTGATGTGTAAATTCTCAGATCTGGGTTTTTAGGTCCTCCAAGACCTCATCAGTGCAGGGCTTATTCAGACAACTCAGGATTGTTTATTAAACACCTGGCATGACATAGCAATCTGCTAGATACTGGGAGATATAAAATGGATTTTCTTTCCCTCCAGCCTTTCTGAAGGAAGAGTGTTCAGTGTGTGCAAACATTGCAATCGATGCATTAAATGTTATTTGGGATGAATCAAAACTACTTGATTTTGAAGTGTGTGTCAAATGAATCCAAAGGATGATAATAGAAATCAATTACTTACTTATTAAATTTGAATTAAGCTGGGAGATGAAAGAGGTCTAAAGTAGTATTTTGGAAAAGAAAAACTTGACAGTGTTTTTTGCTTCATGCAGACGTTGACGAGTGCCTGAGGCCGGGTGTGTGTGGGGAAGGCCACTGCATCAACACCGAGGGGGCCTTCCGGTGTGAATACTGTGACAGCGGGTACCGCATGACCCAGGGAGGCCGCTGTGAGGGTGAGTCTGCTGAGAGAGTGAGGAGATGGTGCTGAGTCCCTGTCACCATGACCATGAAGCAGAGTCTAGCCCCCAGGCCTGGCAAGCACCTTGCCTGGTTCTTACTTGTTTCAGCCTCTCTGAGCATGACCCCAGCTTTTCCAGGCTCTCACCTCCTTCAGGACTCCCGGGCTCTTTACCTCCCTTCTGTGGCTCTGTCTGGATTGTTTTCCATCCATATGGTGTCATTATGGTTCACCTACGTATCTGCCTACCCTGGTATTTAGAACAATTAATTGCCTGGTATCTTAGTACAAACCCAGAACTAATTAGTATCTGGATCCTTCGTGGTGCAGGTGTAACCAGTGTTCCCCCCCGCCCCCCACCTGTCTACCTTGTCACATTCCTTTGTCTCCGCTGCTTTCTTTTACATGTGTTCTGAGACTTTCTTGCAGACTCCCTACAGAAGGACTGTCTGACCAACTCTGGGTTACATTCCAACTGTGCTAGATAAAATGTCTTCATTACTGACCACAGCAATGAGTTTGCTTTCATTACAGAAATGTTTCAAAAAGTATTTTTAGCATGGTCAAAAATTATTAGCCATTTCAGATTTCTGTTCACATTTGTCTCTGAGTTATGCAGGTTCTCTTGGAAACCACTGCGGGTTTTTGTTTTTTGTTTTTCCTTTTGGTAATTAATTTCGTGAAGTACATTGAGCTCCTACTGAAAACCTCCCATGGACACCCGAGGATAAAGGAACAGGGTCTCTGAGCAAGTGGCTGTGAGCGTGATGTTGGATCTTTGGGGCTCCCCGCCTGGCCAGACGAGGGCTGGGCTTCTTTAGAGGCTGGGAGAGAGAGACCAGGCTGGCACGGCGTGCTCTCAGCTGTCCCTTGGCGTCTGCATGTTGGTTTCCCTTACAGCTCTAATGACCCAGGCCTGGAGGGAGAGCTAATTAGACATTTTTTGGCAGTCTACCCTTGCCTCTCCTATTGGCCTCTTGCCTTGAGCCCTTGGGTTCTAATCTTGAGAGAAGTGGGAGTGTTTAATGTTTCTGGATCTGTGATCAGCTCAGATCAGAATGGAGCCATGAACTGTCCAGGGGCTGAGGGGCTGTGGGAGAAGCACAGGTGTGGAGTCCCCACTTCTCCCCACTTCTCTTCTGCTATAGAGAGGCAGCATGGGATGGAAAAGAACAGGGACTGTGGAATCGGCTCACGGTCCCCACACTAGTAACTAGCTGACCCAGAGCCAGCTCCTTAGCGCATCACCAGCTTTCAGGGTTGTCACAAAAATAAATACATGTCACTGCAGCTTGTAGGATGCCTGTCACATTGTTAGTTTTTGAGACACTTTAATTTCTTTAAGCCTCCCTCTTCCCTGACTCCTTTTGTGTTGTATAGATGTCAGTACATCCCTAGTTGTGGGGAGTTCCTAAAGGAGGAGTTTGGACCAGGGTTTATGTGTAGAGCAGCACCCCCACCCCCGCAAAGAAGTAGAATGCTGATCCGTAAGTTCCGCAGGCAGTCCCAGAATGGGGAGGTGAGAAATCTCAGCAGTAAGAATAGAAAGGAAGAGCAAAGAAATGTGTGATTAAATGTGAAAGCTGATAGGGGAATATTCAACAATCCGAATATGTGAAAATATTTAGCAGAAATATTACCAGGGTTCCCAGAATAAATAAATATTTAATTCTGTCCCCGTGAAAAGGCTTGAAAAGAAGGAGCCCAGCAGTGCGACTGTTTTCTCATTTCATCATGGACCAGAACCAAAGGTCCCTGGGCTTCTGGCTCACTGAAGATTTTCTCAGCTGTCACTAACGAAGCTGCTTTCAAACAGCACCAGTCTCCAAGGAGTCTATTGTAGTTCACAGACATTATCTCATTCATCCTTCCTTTATTCAATTAAGGTATCACAAGGCAGGTAGTCCCTAATTTGTAGATGATGGCAAAAGCAAACAGAGCAAAGAGCAGCTAAAGTCCAAGGATGTCATCTTCTTTTGCTCAACACTATACCTTATTTATTGGACCAGCCAGGCTCAGTTACTTTCTCTAATTTAACAGTTGTATTTCTATTAAAAAAAAAAAAAAATCCCATCCGTAGGAGAATGTAATGCTGTTTGGAAATGAAACTGGCAAGCACCCTCTTTTTGTAGAACAAGAAGTCCCAGAACATCTGACCTAAAAAAAACCACTGTGTGTCATGGTCTGTTGGCAAGGATTTCTTACTGATAGAAAAAAATATTGCGACACTGACCTGGTGCTTATTTTGTTAATAATCGTCTTCAAATATTCTAAGTCAAGCATCTTTCCACACATGTCTAATGATGTGTAATGGGTAATTTCTAAGAACTTACCAGAATGGAGACATCAGATGTGCCCATGGGTATTTGGGGTACCCGTTATATATTTCTTCTTTCATTTTCTAGCTTATCTCCTGAAAGTCTGTTTCTATTTTAAGTCCGATGAGGGGTCCTATATACATTTTATATTGGGACACTTAGATATTAAATCTACTCATTTGAATTAAAATCTGCCACATGAAAAACACGCATTTCAAATGGGGCTGGTCCTTAAGATGTTACCACTCATTTTAAACTGTTGAATTTCCTCCTATATCTTACTTTTTCCCATTTTCTTGTTTTCTTTTTCTTTAATCTTAACAATAGCTAAAGCTGTTGTAGTAGTGATCTCTGCCACAACCCCAACCATATTTCAGGTGACTCTTTTCCTCCCCATATCCAAAAGAATGATGATTAATAAGTTTAGTTATTAAGACTAGAAAATATTACCATGTGATCATATCACTGTGTTTTCTGCAAAATCTTGGAAGTATGTGATGAGTTCACTCCTAATGTTCTCTTTCTCCCCCCAAGGAATTCCTGTCACGCAAAAAGTTTTAAATTATTCAAACATAGGATGTTTTGGGGCCCATGAAAGGCAAAGTGAGAATTTCCCTAGAGCATCCTACATCTGCAGAGAGAACCTCTAGCCAGGCGGATATGTGGCTTCCTCATACCCATCTCCATTCCTTGTACACATATTTCTTTCTGGCAAGTTGTGCTATTACTTGAAAGGTTTCATGTCCAGAAAATGTCCCTAGAAGAACTGTTAGCCCCCAGAGCAGAGAGACCTGGCCCTGCCCAGGTGAAGGATTGAGGCCAAGTTCGTCCTTGGAATGTCTGTAACTATTTTAAGCCAGATATACCTGACCGTGCATTATTGCTGTATATTTATGTATAGAGGCCATGTCTCACCTCACCCAGTTATTGTTTTTGCCACTGAAATGTAGATATAACATCACAGAAATGAAATTTAATTGCGGATTCAGATAAAATATTTATGACTTAGATTTTTGGTTTTTTCAGATATTGATGAATGTTTGACCCCAAGTACTTGTCCAGATGAACAGTGCGTGAATTCTCCTGGATCTTACCAATGTGTTCCCTGCACAGAAGGATTCCGAGGCTGGAATGGACAGTGCCTTGGTAGGTGCTATGGTGTTCTTATCAAAGTTTTGTTTATGATTCTTGGCCTTTGTATTACTCAAGATTCTCTAGAGGGGTAGAACCAATAGGAGATATATATGAAGGAAAGGGAATTTTCAGGGGAGAGTTGACTTACAAAGATGAAGTCCAGTGATAGGCTGTCTGTGGACTGGGGAATGAGGAAAACCAGTAGCATGGCTCAGTCCAAGTCTGAAAACCCAAAACAAGGGAAGATGACAGCCTGAGAGCCTATAGCAGGCTATTGGTGCAAGTCCCAGGGTCTCCAAAGGCAGAGGAACCTGGAGTATGAAGTCCAAGGGAAGAAGGAGAAAAGGCATCCCAAGCCGGAGAGGGAAGACTGGTGCCAGGCTCTTAGTAACAACCAGGTCTCCTGGGAACCAGCAGAGCAAGGACCCACTCATTACCCTGGTTACAGCACCAGTCAGGAGGGACACCCACCCCGCCACCCAAACACCTCCCGTCAGGCCTCACCAACACTGGGGATCAGATCTCAGCATGACCTCCAGAGAAACAAACATCCACATTTTACCAGCCAGTTTTCTTTTTTTTTTGAGACAGAGCCTCAAGCTATTCCCCTGGGTAGAGTGCCGTAGCATCACAGCTCACAGCAACCTCCAACTCCTGGGCTCAAGCGAGTCTCCTGCCTCTGCCTCCCAAGTAGCTGGGACCATAAGCACCTGCCACAACACCTGGCCATTTTTTGGTTGCAGCCATTATTGTTGTTTGGCAGGCCTGGGCTGGATTTGAACCCACCACCTTAGATGTATGTGGCTGGTGCCTTAGCCACTTGAGCCATAGGCTCCGAGCCAGCAGCCAGTTTTCTTATGGAGTAGTGTAAAGCCAGTGTGAGCCCCCTTTCAAAATGGAAAAAATGAGATGTGATAAAATTATGTCATCCTAAGGAAAGTTCTGAGTAACTTTTTTAACCAGGCAGAAAATAAGAAAATGGCTTGGCATGAAGGATGTAAGATTCTAGGTGGGACACATAATTATGATTGAAATAAATTGCTTCATGTGATAAAGAATCAAACCAAGTAAGATGATAAACGCTACAGGGAGGAGAGGGATGGAGAGTAAAACACTTAAAAGAGAGAAGGGGCATAAGGAGAAGCTACCACGGACAGAAACACGCACTCTACACACTCTCACACTCACATGTACTCTCACACACTTATACATACTTACACTCATGCACATGCACACACACACATAGATTCACTCTCTTACACACCCACACACTCACACTCTCACACACAGGGTAGTGCCTTAGGCCTTGGAGAAGATATAGTGATAAGTTTGCTTTGGTGCTGATGACCCAGGCTGTGCTTAGCTCTCCCCCTTCCTGGCTTTCCTTTATGTATCTATCTACCATCTCATCTCTTTTTTCTTACAAGTTGAATTCTTTTCCACTTTATGCCAGAACTCTGAATATGTGAGTCAAACTTTTCCTTTCCTCCTTCCTTCTTTCCCTTTTTCTCCAAATGCTTACTTACTAGCTTCCTATGTGAACCTGGAGCTGTGCTAGTTCTGTGACACACTGAGGGGCACAAACAAACATGGCCCCTTCCTCACAGCACTTCCTGCCAGTGGTGGAGACTGACAGACGATGTCTCACAAATACCTGCAGACTCAACAGATGAGACGGGTGCTGGGAAGGAGGGCTCGGTGCTGCTATGAGAACCTGTGGTGCAATCAGTTGCCCTGAGGAAAACTTGATAGGTTTAACTGGGGAAAGGCATGGGAGGGAGAACATACTTCGCAGAGGAAAGAGCACAGGCAAGCTTGTTGAAAGAGGAGGCAGGCCGTGTTCTGAAGGACAGAAACGGGGGAGGTTTGCTGCAGATGAGGGGAAGACCACGCACAGCCTGCTCATCCTGTTAGAAGTGTTGTTCTTTATTCTGATAGCTCTGAGAATACGCTGGAGTGTTTCAGTGGGGACGGCAGGAGCCTCCCAATGTTAAAGCCTGTTCTCATCACCAGGCAGCATTAGTGCAGGCTCTGGCACTGGTGCAGGTGGCCACCTATCCTGAGCCCCCCACCCCATCCCTGAGAATCTCTACCAACGGACCTGTGAGGTCCAGATCTTTGAGGAAAAAGAGAAAAGATTTGTATTCCTTAGTTATTTATCTGATAAGCAATTGTTTATGTAATTGGTGCTAATCAGGATGTACATTTGGTTTTAACTTTCCTTTTTGGCATAAATTTCATAGCTGCCTATCAAGATTCCATTTGTGTTCTTATTTTAACATACCGATGCATAATCCAAGAGCAGAACCTGAACTCTACCTTCAATAACTACATTTGCAATGGTAGCGTAAAGGCAGCCATGATTCCTGAATTTACTAAGGACATTTAACTGACCAAATTGGCAAGTGATTGCTCTTCGATGTAAATAACACTAAATGAGCTCTTGTTCCTGCATGCCCATATGTGTGTGCCTGCGTGTACATGTGTGTGCTTCAGTTCAGTGACAGAAACGCGGTACCTCATTTGAAAGTAGTTTTATTCTGCCAGCCAGATGCACAGAATCATAAAGCAGAAATATTAGGTCCCTTCTTTTGCTCAACTCAGCTAAAGCCATACATTTAGGTAGGCCCCTGTTCTAGGCCATGGCTTTCATTTGGGCATTGCTGAGGTCGTGTATCTTCTATTACTGAAATGAGGCCGTGAGCTCTCTCCTGCTTTGTGTAGAACGTCAGGCTCTACGTAATCTACAGGTCCAGCTGCTCCCCTGTGGTTTAGTTGCGGTTCCCATCTCTTGTTCATATTGGACTTGCAGCTCTTCTAAATTTCTCAGGAGGGCTTTTGCAGGTTACGCTGAAGTAGATTTTCCATCTTAATGTTTTATAGTAGTAGAGCTTTCAAATGTTGAAAAGTTGACTGTGACAGAAAGCAGATATTGCAACACGCCTTTCTGTTCATACTGAGCCAATGGGTGGATTGGATTTTTCTGCTAAACTCTTGACTGGGCTGATGAATGCTCAGCCCTATTGTTTTGGCGCCCTTATACATTTTAGCACTCACCTTTGTAATTCTGGTACTTTAAAATACTTTTCAGAAGGTACACTTGTTACTAAAGTCTAATTTTGAGTTGACCTCGTTGATAACACAACTTGATATATATTTATTCATTCATTCAACAAAAAAGTTGCATGCCTACTATGCACCAGGTATTTTTCTAGAACACTAGAGATTGAGAGTGAACAAAATAAAGTTTCTCCCTTCATGTGTGCTTACAAATACACAAGTAAAATTCAGTATAACCTCTGTAAGTTGACCACCAAGAGACTATAACAAACTAGTCAACTTACGGAGATGGTCAACATAAGGGACTAGGCTACTACTACTGTGTACATGTGGTACACGTCCAGTCTGTGAAAATTAGGTCACCTTAAGGAGGTGGTCAGTGTAGGGAGGTGGTCAACTATGGAGGTTCTGCTGTGTATGGATGTTAGATGTGATGTGTGGCATGAAAAGCAAATAAACAGATAGGGAGTCTTTAGAGATTCTAAGGTGGCCAAATTGTAAGTTATTAACAAGATGTTCCCTGCTAGTCATTTGTTTCCATCTATCAATTATCTGTGACCAAGTAATGGCTTTTTATATCCTTTTAGTCTGAGCAATATAGGATATATTGTTGTTGTTGTTGTTTTCGCCGTTTTTGGCCAGGGCTGGGTTTGAACCCACCACGTCCAGCATAGGGGGCCTGCGCCCTACTCCTTTGAGCCACAGGCACCGCCCATATTGATGATTTTTTTTCACCCGCAATTTTTAGTTGAAAATCCTATATGAGAACATTAAAGACTTCTTGAAATTTTTCTATAATCACACCAATTTGGAGAAGAATCCCACATTTGGCCTTTGTTAGTTGTCACTGGTAGAGGTGATGATCCCTTTGTCACAGGGCTGTTGTAGTGTATCAATCTTATATATCTCTTTTCTCCTCCTTCCTTTCACTGATGGTATATGTTTACATTGCTGTAATTAAACATCTACAATGTTTTACATAATAAACTTGGTATTCTACTTTGCGCTTCTTAATAAAACTCATCTAAGAATTTCTGCTTCAACCCCAGTATTCTGCAGGGATTTTATGCCAGTTATATTTTCTGTTTCTTCCACTGACTGCGTGGTGAACTTGCTGAAACCATCAATGGTCTCTTTGTGTTTAGGCCATGTAAGCTGATCTTACTGATTGATGCTGCTCCTTGATTTACGAATTAGACCAGAAATTGTTGTGGGCAGCAACAGGTAAAGGGTTAGGAGGTGTTGAGAGGACCATCCTTTCTCCTGGCGTTTAGTTCAGAGCACACAACCCTTTCTTCTCATTAGTTTATTTCCACTTCAAATGTCTGCCATTTTCAGACTCTACCTAACGCACATCATCCCTTGATGGTTTTTGACAACTCTTGTTGGCTCTTCTGCTAATGTAGCTGCTTCTTTCAAGTGGCAGATTTCATTCTTTTGAGAGCCACTTTCATCGTTCAACGCTGTATTCCTTGGGCTGACCTTCAGCCTGGAGTTTGTTGCCCACCTGATCCCTGCTTTTAATGACGATTTCATCATTCTGAGTTCTGGCCAGTTGCAACTGGCTGTTTATGGCAGCACTATTCACATTTATAAAAATATGGAATCAACATGAGTGTCCATCAGCTGATGAGTGTATAAAGAAAAGGTACTATACTATATACACATTTATATACACATAAATACACACACACACACACCCACACACACACCATGGAGCACTACACAGCCTTAAGAAAGAATGAAATACTATCTTTTGCAGCAACTTGAATGGAATTGGAGGCCATTACCCCAAGTGAAGTAACTCAGGAACAGAAAATAAATGCTATATGTTCTTACTTAAAAGTGGGAGCTAAGCTGTGACTATGCAGGACACATGGTGGTATAATGGACCTGCAGACGTAAAAGGGGAGGGAAAGGGATGTAGGGAATGAAAGGTTACTGCTGGGTACAGTGTCACTGTCCTAGTGACACTAGAGTTACACTAAAAGCCCAGCCTTCACCACTATGCCTATTATGGAAGTTAACTTGTACCCCCTAAATTTAGTGAAATAAAAGGGGGAAAAAAGACAAATAGAAAACTCTTCACCGATGGTGCAAAATGGTAACAACTAGAGAAATTGGGTAAAGAGTATAAGGGAGCATTGTATACTATATATTTTTTGGCAATTTTTTTAAAAGACCTGAAACTATTTCAAAATAAAGGTTATTTAAAAAACCTACCCTGGGTTTTGAAGACAGGAACCATCCCTGTATGGGAAGCTAATTATTATAACAAAAAAACCTGTAGAACACTGAAAACCACTGAAGTTTTTTTAAAGTAGAGGAGCAATACTATTGATCAGGTGACTGATTTAGAAAGGTTACTCCGTCAGCAAGCTGGCTGATGGAGTAGAGAAGGCCAGCCTTGGAAAAGCCAAGATCATGGTGGTAACACAGGCAAGAGGGAACAAAATGAAGTGGATGTTTTTGAGAGTTGTCTAGAAGGTATATTGATAAGACTCGGCAATAAATTGAGTGTGAAGAAAGAGAATAAGGATCTACTACAAGGGTTGACTCCTGAGTTCCTTACTTGAGCATTTGTGTGGATACCGTCTATTGGTAGGGGAAACAGCATTGAGAGAAGATGCAGAGGGATCAGTCATGGCCGTGAAGACTCAGAGGTACCTGCGGGGCATGGAGGACATGTCCAGCAGACTGAGCAGCGAGATGTAGGGTCTGTAGTTAGAGAAGTCCGGGCTGGGGACACAGTGCTGACTTTGTTTCCTTCCATTTATATCCACCATGTGTGTTTATGTGTGGCAGCTCTCTAGACACCTTCCTTCCTGGTAGAGATTTTTTAATGATACTTTACTGTGTCTTTTCTCAAGAGCATGAGCCCCTTAAGACCATGTACTCATTCAGTTCAACCTGTTCTATCTACACGTAAGTGATGGCTTGACCGGATTCTAATTCCACGCAATTTCATCTACAATTAGTAAAGAAAGGAATAAATACACCAGGCCACCCTAGATATTTCAAGGCTTTGGTACTTCATCATTAGCCATGCAAGTAGCCTAGGAGAAACTATAAGTTTTATATATATCTCATGAATGATCATCTGCAACGTCCGTTAATTTCCTTTACCTAGAGAAAATAATGGTCTTAAAAATTAATTTTGCTATCATATTCTATGGCCCTATCACTTCCTTTCCCTGGTTCTTACATAATTAAAGAGAGCGAGCCGTACATTTCTGAGCTTGTTAACGTTTTTGAAACCAACCAGATACTAGACATGACATTTCCCTGCTGCCGTCTGGGAGTCCAGGCCCGGTGTCTAGGCTCCCTCTGCTCCATTATTTACTTTGGCTTTGACGCTTGGCTGGTCCTTTCAGTTGTTTGCCTTCAGTGTTTACAGAAGTGGATTCCCACAACCAAAGAAAGGGTGGGTAATGAGTCAGTCTGGAAGCGCTGTTTTTGTCGTCATGGGGACAAGGGTTAGTTTGCTATAATTAGTCGTTTTTTGTGAAAGCGACAGAGCAGCTAGGCAGTGCCAGCTCCTGGCTTGTCTCGCCGTGCACGTGGAACACACACATGTGCACACCAGAGACGCCCCTTTGCTGTGTCTTCCTGCAGCTCTGTTTCTGAATTTCATTGTGAGAAAGAATATACTTTTAAAGAAATGCAACACAAATGAATGTGATCTGAACTCTCCATCCCGGAGTTAAATTAGATTTGTGTTGTAAGCGTGCTTCTCACTCTACCTTAAGAGGACACAGGAAAGCTTTGTTTCTGCCGTGGTGTGGTGAGCATCGCAGAGGGAAATGGATGTGATCGAGAGCCCTTTCCTCATTTTGTTGCCTTGTGATCAAGATGTTTCAGTTATAGGCTGCTATAAGATTAGACTCACTCCTGTCACTGTGGTTTTAACATTTTGTGATTAAAGTTTTTTCTTCTTTAAGTTTTTGGTTGTTGATGCTGTTCAGGGGTCTGTCACGACTCCCTACAATGGACTTACCCAGGGGCTTTCAAATGGGGCACAGAGCTTAGATTTTTATTTTTGTATAACAGTATTTCAGTAGGAACTTAATAAATGTTAAATGAAATGGATGAAAACTAGGTGATTATATTCTATATTCTGGTAACTGCTAGTAAATAATAAAAACAAATGTAAGCACATAGTCTTTTTATTCAGCTCTTTCTATCCCTCAACTGAACTTTGCCTATAACAGAAACTTAGAGTCGGGTTAAAAGGATGAGCTTTAGATTTAAATCTCAGAAGTATCATTTTCTAACTATGCAGCCTTCTCTAAGTTTTAATTCTTTCTTCTATAAATGGTTAGGCCACATGAATTTTGTGAGGATTAGGTGAGATAATATATAAAGCCTTTAATGGGTACGTATAATAAGAACTTGACAAATGTTAGCTGTTATTACCATCATCATCCTCATCATCTCATTGTTCAGCCTGGACCCTGCCTTCAAACTGCCCAGGAGGTTTATGTTTAAATGTATCCCTCAGGTTGCTTGTTATCAGATGGATTTGCTGCTGCTGTCTTAGGTACTTTGATAGGATCTTTTTCACCTTTCTGTTAAAACTGGCGTGTGGGTCATGAGTCACATCTTTTGCTTCTGTGAACCCTCGTACCCTCCAGAACTCATCAGTTCCCTAAGTAGCCCTCAACCCATCTTTGATTCTTTAGAAAATTTTATTTTGTAACAGATACTGCTCTGAAACTACCCTCTCTTCCTCCCTCTCCCCAGCAATAAGCCTTCCATCCTTCTTGAGTTTATTCACAGAGCATACTTGGTTCCTTTGTGAGGGAGCTTTCAGAAAGTACGACAGGCAGAGAAAGAACCAGGAGCCAGGCAGGGCGCAGTAGAGCTGCTTCCCCTCCTCAGGGCTAGTTTCAAAGTTTATCTCCGAGAATCTGCCCCGTCCTCTGACAATCTACTGTTTCCATTTCTAACCAAATTTAACTTTATTCATGTTTTCTTTTTGCTTCTTTTTTTTTTGACCTTTCCATTACGCAATGTTCTTCAAGATGTGGACGAGTGCCTGGAACCAAACGTCTGCACAAATGGTACTTGTTCCAACCTCGAAGGCTCCTACATGTGCTCATGCCACAGGGGCTACACCCCGACTCCAGACCACAAGCACTGTAAAGGTAAATACCGTGATCACTTTCTCTCTTTTATTTGAACCTCACCTTAGTTAGACCATCTAGCCTCAGAAAAGGGAACCCCCACGCTACCTGCACTGATTTCGACTGAGCTGCTCACAGCACATTTCGGTTGGCGTCCTTGAAAGTAGCTCCTCATTGTGGTTAAACACAGAGCATATCTATTTACATAAAGGAAAACAATGTATTTTTAGAGAGTTTTTATAAAGCACAGATCTATTTACTTAAATTTTTTTCTGCTTATAAAAGCAGTACACATACTTGCATAACTCTGTGAATATATGAAAAGCCAGTGAATTGTACACTTTACATAGGAGAATTACATAGCATGCAAATTGTATTCCAATAAAATTGCTATTAAAGAAGCCAACGTATGTTAATTATAGAAAGTTTAGTGGCTCAGTACAGTGGCTGATGCCTATAATCTTAGCTCTCTAGGAGGCTGAAGCAGGTGGATTGCCTGAGCTCAGGAGTTCTGAGACCAGCCTGAGCAAGAGTGAGATCCCATCTCTAACAGTAACCAGGTGTTACGGTGTGCACCTGTGGTCCAGCTACTTGGGAAGCTGAGGCAAGAGGATTGGTTGAGGTTGCTGTGAACTGTGAGGCCATGGCACTCTACCCAGGGCGCAGAATGAGACTATCTCAAAAAAAAAAAAAATAGCAAATACAGAAAGATAAAAATAGCAATCTCTTATAATTTCATCATGGATATTCATATCTTATGTATCTTATATGTTATAAAGATTATGTTCTTGGCTGGGTATGATGGCTCACACCTATCATACTAACACTCTGGGAGGCTCAGGCAGGAGGATAATTTGAGGTCAGGAGTTGGAGACCAGCCTGAGCAAGAGTGAGATCCTGTGTCTACTAAAAGTAGAAAAAGTAGCTGGGCATGGTGGTGGGTACCTACAGTCCCAGCTACTGGGAAGGCTGAGGCAGGAGGATCACTTGAACCCAGAGTTTGAGGTTATGGTGAGCTGTCATGACACCACTGTATTGTAGCCTAGGTGACATAGACTCTATCTTTAAAAAAATAAAGACAGTATAGCTGTCTTACCAAGTGATGAAGGCTGACATCATCCTTGATGTCATGTGAATACCATGTACACCTGACATCGTGTGATGACCAGAGCATTTTGCCTCTGTGCTCTTCTTTCCAAAAACTCATAATCCCCATCCAATTATGAGAAAAACATTAGGCAGATACATATTGGGGGCATTCTACGTGATTCTGGCCTGTACTTCCGAAAACAGATGAGGGTCGTGAAAAACAGGGAAAGACTGGGGAGACAAGATGACTAGATGTAAAGTAGTGCCGTGGATCGGGTCCTGAATCATAAAGGCAACATGATTGGGAAACCTCAGAAAATCAAAGTCTCGAGTTTAGCTGTTTGTTTGTTCGTTTTTAATAGAAGGCAGTATATCAGACTCTACCGCTGACAGAAGCTGTGACACATTGGATATGTTACAGTTTCTTCCCTCCACCTTCCTTTTTCATCTGTGAAAAAGGGAACAGTAATGGGACCTATGGGAGTTGATTCGAAGATGGCTTGAGATGATACGGGGACAGGTGGTGTAGGGAGACGAGCTGGTTCAGGGCAGAGCACGATGAGGTGGTGGTGGTGTTTGCTAAATTAAAGGCGTAAACAAAGCACGTAGTGTGTGACTAATTCTGTGTTTCAGGAAAGTTTCATAGACATTTACTGTTTGAACTTGGTCTTAAAATATTGAATACAAAGGGGAGAGAAACTTGACAGGCAGAGGAAACAGAACAGGCCAAAGCTTAGAGGTGGGAATGGGTTACGTTTAACTTTGTCCCCTGCTCTGATTCTCATGGTGTCTCCCATGTATGTGCTAATTATTCTCCTTACACCCCTCCCAAAGCCTTTCTTTTCTACAATGATAACATATTTTTCTAACTATCTCATAATCGTTTTCCAAACGACATCAGGCCATGGCTGTCAAAGCCTAAGCTTTTCCATTTATACTGAGTGGTAAGTCTGCCCCTTTTCCAAGACCCCAGCAATTCTGACAGTCTCTCCTTGTTGATAGTCCTGAATGTGGACTTTGCTTCATCTTACTGTATGCACTGACAACTTTCCTCAGGTTATAAATACATGATAAAATGTATGAATTCATTACTTGTTGCCCTGTTATATCTGTACAGTTAGCACTGTAGACCCTAAATTTATAAGTACTTAGACATATTCTGGATTCATCACATCGTATGTGCAAAACTCCCTTAAATAAATACCTTTCATGGAGAATAATGTTTTCTGTTTATTTCTTGGCACAAAAGAAAAAAGACATTTGTCTTGCATGCCTGTTTTATTAGAAAGCTTTCTTTTGTCTCAGGAATTTTGTCCCTCATCAGAAAAGAAAAATATTATTATCTCTAGGATTAAGCTGCCTTCATTCCCTTTGGTCACTTAATAGGCCCAAAGATCACCTTATTCAAGATAACTGTTGCCTCAAGTTTTTCCAAGTGTGTGTGTCATGACTTGTAATGAATAGCAACATAAATGAGTAACTTATGTAAGATGTCTGGCAGACCCTGACAGTACTTGGAATGGAGGGGATGTCCTTGCCGTAGACATCTTCACATGGGAATTCTTAATTTGTCGTCTTCTATCAAAAAGTCAAAAAGAGTCCAAAGCACTAAAAATGTTGTCAGAAGTGATGTGAGATCCGGGCAGCCACAAGAGCTATTGTTGGTCTTAAGTTCATGAACTGACATCTCAAGTATTTTATAGAATGTGATGAAAGAAAAATATGATGTAGGCTGATCTTTCCTGCCAACCACTCCTAAAGTAAATGGACTTAAGAGGGTTGGAAAGGTGTAAAATAACTTTTAAAATGAGATTCAGCTTGCTTATTTAATTTCTCTGTGGACAGTCAAATAGTTGGCAGGCAGGAATTATTTATAAATAAAAGAGACCAATAATACAGATGGTGAAACAAATAAAAAGTTTCTATTCAACTAAAGTAATTACTGTGAAAAATAAATGAAGACAGTCTTAAACTCCAAGTACATATAATTTGTGTGAGCAGTTTCGGGAAATGTAGGATAACCTGACACCTCGATTATATCAAGATAAAATTGAGAAGGCTGGTGCCTTGTTAGAAGGAGGTGTTAGGGAGGTGTTTCTTCTTTCTTCTGGAAGAAATGCACCTTTGCTCAGCAGACATGTAATTGTCAATAATATAACTTTTTTTTTTTTTTTTTTGAGACGGAGCCTCAAGCTATCCCCCTGGGTAGAGTGCCATGGCATCACAGCTTATAGCAACCTCCAACTCCTGGGCTCAAGGGAGTCTCCTGCCTCCACCTCCCAAGTAGCTGGGACCACAGGCGCCCACCACAACGCCCGGCTGGCATTTGTTGACATGAAATCAATATTATGAATAGAGTATAATTATGCCTATTTTCATTCAAGTGGTCAGACAAATTTACAGTGAAGTTTAGGAATAATAGTACTAACACTTATATGAAATTTATGATGTATGGTGCTCTTAAAAGTACTTCAAATATAGTAACTCACTTTATGCTCCCAATAATCCTATGAGGTAGGACTGTTATTATTATCATTTGAAAGAGACTAAAGCAGATAAAGGTTCTGAAACTTGCCTAAGTTCGCATATCTAGTAAGTAGTGGAGCTGAAATTTGAACCCAGGTAATCTGATACTAGAGTCTGTGTTCTCTAGTCTGCTATGGGGAAAAGGGCAGGCTACCCGGCAATTGTCACATGACCTTCTGAGCCAATCAGAGGAGGTAACATCCAGATTATAAGAGGCACACAAGTTAGTACTGTCCATTTTCATTACTCACCTGTGAGAAACAATTTTTATTTTTGAATAAGCAAACATATGCCCATAGATTAGATAAGAAAACCCAAAAATAAACACTATATATATATATATATCTATATCTATATCTATATACACATGTCCATATACATGGATAATGTTTCGTAGGATTTCAAGCTATAAAATCCTTTCTTATATTTTTGTTTATCTTACAAGAATCACATAAAATATATCTATTCCTATTTTATCAAAGAGAAAATGGAAGAACAGAAAGAGATTACACAATGTGTCTGGAATCAACACACAGGACTTAGAAGAATGTGGTTCACGTCTGTTTTATTCCAGCTACCATTCTTTGGGAACCACACCATGTACTCGTGGGATTCTCTTAGAGCTAATGAACCAGTGCCTAAGGGGAGGGAGGAAGTTAAACTGGGGCCGTCTATGTCCTTTCTGTGATCAGTAAGAGAACAAAGGTGAAACTTGGTTGCCCTCTTCATTGTCATGGCTAAAGCTAAAGTTGATTCCTTTCCTTCGTACCTACTGTCAATCTGGTTTGAAAGCAGACCCTTGACTGTGACAAGAGCCATGGGCCAAGTATATTAAAGGTACAGGGTGGTCTGTTCTCTCCTCCTGGTCTAACTCATTGATGGGGGTGAGTATTACAGATCTTGATGAGAGTCCAGAGGTGCAAAGGTGTGTCCAGCAAAGAAGGCCCAATACCCAGGCCAGGACAGAAGTCAGAGCCAGGATACTCTCCTCTCTAGATTCTTCCTTGATGATAATGATTATAATGAAGACAGGGGAAAGAGGAGGAGAAAAAGGAGGGTGAGGAGTGGGAGGAATAAATAAGTAAAGCAATTAGAAAGAAAATTTGGAAGAGGAAAGAATCCTGGAATATGAGAGTCCACAGACAGTTCAGAGAACCCCTAGGGCAGCCTCCCTTTAGAGAACGCTCACTCCTGCCGACTTAGTTCTGCTGATCTCCAACTCCTGATGTCAAAGTGCATTTTTTCCCTTCCTGTAGCTTTAGTGGAAAAGAGAAAAAAACATATAACTTAAATTCTGGAATCAGAAGCACTGAATTTATGTCCTGTTCTACCAGCTCTGTATCTTTGCATTTCTATCACTTAAAGTATCTGAGCCACAGGGACCCTGACTATAAAATGAGCAGAGTAATCCCCATCTCCCTCAAAGGTTGGCTTTAAGGAACCTATGAATGAATGGATGCAAAAGTGCTCTGTAAACTTGAAAATGCTGCACAAATGTTATCATAATTACATGGAGAGCATTAGGTTTCCCAAGCCCATTCCATCCTCTTTGGCCTCAGAGTGCACCTGCCTCTGGAAGATCTGTGTGGCTTTAACAGAAAGTTAATTAGGTCCTCCACCCTCCCTCTGGATATCTGCCTGAGTTAGAAGTGCAGCTCAGCACACAAGCTCCATCATCCATATTAAAAGTGGGATTTTCTGAGTTGGCCTGGGCAGCCAAGTTGACCAATAGGTTCCAATGTGTGTTTTCAATAAAGCTGCTTACCCAGGAAGCCTTATTAAGTGAGTAAGTCAAGCTGACATGATTTCTGTGCTGATTAATATGAAACCTAGGCTGTTTTCGCAATGCAGTAACATTAATTATTTATACGAGGTAAATGAGGTTACAAGGAAAACAAGCTCCAATTACTACAAACAAATCAAATCTTATATTTGTATTTTTAAAAGCTACATACTAATTCCTGAATTGATTGATCTGAGGCCCAAGCTTCAAAGATCAAAGAATATTTATCATGTTCTCTTCTTTCTCATAATCAAGAGGGATAGAGGGTTTAACATTTTGGACTTGCCGGTTAATCAGGATGCCTCAATGAAGCTTATCAGATATTTTTATCTGGTAAACTATGTACGTACAAATGGCTCGATGAATTTTAAAACAATTTCAGTTCTTCCAGAATTGAATGGAAAATGTTTACTAACCCACTAGTCTCTTTTGGTTTTCAGATAGTTTTTAAATAGTATGGTTTGTTTGGAAAATTCTGATTACATAGTATCTGTTAGGCAAGTGAATTAAAGCAGTCAGGCTATTTCTGTGTTTGCCTGAAGTAGTCCTGACTTAGACTGCAGTCACTGTGTTCTGTATACCTTAGCACTTACTTTAACATTTTCATTTTTAGTAGAGCCTGAGCATAATAGTTGCACTAAAATAATCTGGAATGGGTTTGGTAGACCACTGGCTTATACCGTGGTCTTGTTTGATGGTGCGAGATGTGTGTAGAGTGAAAAGAGTTCACTTTAACGTCTGAGCAAATCTGAAAGATGATCAGGCATCACGCTCCTTTCTTTTCCTGGTTCTCTAAAGACATCACATTGCTAACACCTCTAACACCACTATCACTAGACAGAACACAATGTGCT
Organism: Galagoides demidoff; assembly: GCA_963574575.1. Lineage (NCBI taxonomy): Eukaryota > Metazoa > Chordata > Mammalia > Primates > Galagidae > Galagoides > Galagoides demidoff. The sequence continues at coordinate 59,225 of CAUYQV010044236.1, read as the reverse complement.
TACTGAAAAACAAAATGCTCTTCTGGCAGTGGTGAGAGAAATGTTTGATGATCATGTGGTGTACCCACCCGTTTACTATGGCTAACTTGAAGGAGATACGGGACGCTACCAGTTAGCAGTATCAGTGGGAAACATGGGATATTGCTAAATAGAGGTTGAGGAGTCCTTTTTAGAGTACATACAAGGTGGTCTAAATGACCTTGCTATGACTTTTCTTTACTTTTATTGTGTAAACATATAGTAATTTACTTATTTAATGGTTTAATATGCTTTTAATTTTTAATTAATAAATATATGTATTATATAATAATTATATATAGGTTATAATTATTATATTTAATTATATAGTATTATGTATTATATAATATATTTCAATTATATCTAATTATATATAATACATGTAATTAAACATAATTATATAATCATATTTTTTATACTTATGTATTATAATTGTAGGGTTGGGATTAGGGTTATTTTATAATTATTATATAAAACATAGTGTATTATTATATAAAATTTACAATAACTATTTTAACACCCTGTTTCAGAAATTTCTCTTTTTGGAAAATAATTTATATTCCTATCTTATTTATGCCCCTTTATGATGTGAATTATGCCAATAAAGAAAAATATATGTCTGGAATGGTATGCTCATTATTTTTGTATAAAATATACATGAGATAAAGAACCTAAGAATAAAAAGATTTAGGCACCACACTGCAATGAATAATCTAGTCAATTTTCTTTTTTCTGTACTTGATTTTCTTATAACACACCATAAATGAATGAGTGCCCTGGGCAATTCTTTGAATGTTGCATTCCTCATTTAGAATGGAAGACTAGGACAAGATAATTCTAAGTTATTTAAATCTCAATGCAAAGTCTGTGCTTTATAGCCAAGATTTAAAAAGAAAGTTTAGTTTTAAATTAAACCATGGGAATTAACCTTTGATATTTCCCTGTCTAGAATCTGGAAATGGCAAAAGCGTATGTGAAATCCAAGGAGATGGTGGAGCTGGTCAACACACCATCCTGGATGGACAAAGGTCTCGGCTCTCAAAATGAGATGAAGGAGGAGGAGAGAAGACCAGGTGCTTACGGGTTACTTGGCAGCTTAACTGAAGAGCATGACAGTATTGAGGAGGAAGAAGAGGAGGAGGAAGATGGGGAGAAACCTAAGAGAAGGGGTCCCAAGAAAAAGAAGATGACCAAAGCACGCCTTGAGAGATTCAGGGCTCGAAGAGTCAAGGCCAATGCCAGAGAACGGACCCGGATGCATGGGCTGAATGACGCCCTGGATAACCTAAGGAGAGTCATGCCGTGCTACTCTAAAACGCAAAAACTTTCCAAGATAGAGACCCTCAGACTGGCCAGGAACTATATTTGGGCTTTATCTGAAGTCCTGGAGACTGGCCAGACACCTGAAGGGAAGGGCTTTGTGGAGATGCTTTGTAAAGGGCTCTCTCAGCCTACAAGCAACCTGGTGGCTGGATGCCTTCAGCTGGGCCCTCAGTCTGTCCTCCTGGAGAAGCATGAAGAGAAATCTCCTATTTGTGATTCTGCCCTCTCGGTCCACAACTTCAACTATCAGTCTCCAGGGCTCCCCAGCCCTCCTTATGGCCATATGGAAACACATCTTCTTCATCTTAAGCCTCAAGTATTCAAGAGTTTGGGAGAATCGTCCTTTGGGAGCCACCCACCTGACTGTGGTACCCCACCTTATGAGGGCCCACTCACTCCGCCCCTGAGCATCAGTGGGAACTTCTCCCTGAAGCAAGATGGCTCTCCTGACCTAGAAAAATCCTACACCTTCATGCCACATTACCCTTCTGCAAGCTTAAACTCAGGGCACGTGCATTCAGCTCCCTTTCAGGCTGGTACTCCTCGCTATGATGTTCCCATAGACATGTCGTATGATTCCTACCCCCACCATGGTATTGGATCACAACTCAATACAATCTTTACTGAATAGGGCAGTAAGATCATCATTTCAGAGAATGATGTGGAGACATTTCCTATAATTCAACAGTTGAGCTGAAGTTTTGATGACCTTAAAGGAACTCTGTGGATATATATAAGACACAATAGACCTAATCCATTTCGGCCCTCCTTCACCTGTCTCCCTCTTTTCTCATCAACTCACATTCTGTTGATTCTAGAGGGTCTTCAGGTGAAATTAAATGGTGACTTCCAACTATGTGGAAATAGAACAGAAGACCTGGGCCCTATTCCAGTGGTGCCAAAACTTACTGAATAATTTATGCCAATTAGGTTTCCACTTTAGGTATTTGTTTATTTACTGGTGATAGGAGGCAAGAGGCAATTGTTCTGAGTCTAGATGTTTTCTAAACTGTTTTACAGTTCTAAAATTCTATAACTTTGATGATCACTCATAAATTTGTTAAAACTGAAAGAATGGAGCAATAATAGGAAACAGACAACTATATGTGGAATGATCAAATGGAGTTGCTCAAAGGAACATAAAGTACATGTCTCTTGCTTTACAGAAGGCACTGTTTGTTTGGACTTACTGCCAGGTCTTCTTTGCATCTAACTAATAGCCGCTTTCAGAGGCTAAAATTCTAACCTGGTTGTCACTGCGAGTAACAAAGCACGTTCTTTCAGACATTAGCTCTGTTTCTCACCGGAGTGAGAGTTGAACATTTCTTCCTTTGTGATTTGAGAACCATGATCCAGGCCTCGGGCCAACTTTATTCCTGGTAATATTTCAGAAGCACTTTTCTCAGTACTACAGGTAGGGCAAGCAAGTCACCTACATTCAGAGTTGTGTGTGTGTAACCAATGGGACATAGAGAAGTCATCTAGGCCCCTCATGGCCTCCATAATCAGATTCTGGAAATTCTGAGGAAGCTCAGGTGCTGCTGTTGGAATCAGCACACAACCCAGGTTTATATTAAAGAGCAATACAATAGCTATTGTTTGTACTAACAGCCATAGCTCAGAAACTCTTTCCAGTTCACACTTGCCAATAGAAAAACCACTGGATTTTTTTTTTTTAGTATGATGAATTTCATTTGGTTAAAGTACACATGGTTAAAATGACTGACCTCTCTCCACACCAATATATTTTCTAGAAGCACAGCACCAATCAATTTACTGACTAAGCTTGAATTTTTCCAATGTATATGCAATATACAATTATATCTCCTGCCCAGTAATTGTTATCTCTTTCTCACTTCTAAAGTATAATATGTTATTACATATTGTACATAACATTTCAAGTGACTGGACTTAGGGATGCAGAAATAGAATCCAAAGTCAGTGAATATTTTTACCAACTATGTCTTTATCATGGGTTTAATCCAATTTGCAGAAAGTTTATTTTTCTCCATGTAACTCCTCTTTCCTTTATGGCAACACTAATTTTGTCAAATTCATCTTTTTTTTTTTTCAGAGAAATGAGATCTGAGAAATTTTATTATCCACTTCAATTTGCAGGGACGATTATTTTAGTCAAACCAGGGCCTCCATAGTAGGGGATCATGTTCTATTCCTGCCAGAGAGATTACATTTGGGTGCAGAGTTCACCAATAGGCCAATGAATAACATTGATAAATCAGATTAGTATATCATTTTCTACAGCGCAGCTAGCTCCTAAAATCTGCCTGACTATACACATAGCTTGTTTTTTTATCCCTCTTATTTATTAGCACCTCAGAGTCTAAGATATTTTCTCCCCATTTTGCTTGCGGCACTTACCCTGCCATATGTTGCACCCTTGGTTTGTAATCCACTTGAGAGTACCTTGCAGATCTTAAACTCACTGGCCACCAATGTGGTTCCCCTTATATGATCTACTCCAGAGGGAATAGGCAAGTAAAAAGATTTAAATGCCATCCTAAGTGCTTTCTGAGGGTATACTGCAGGCGTCCTCAAACGATGGCCCTCAGGCCACATGCAGCCCACCTAGGACATTTATCCGGCCTGCTGCGTATTTTTCCCGCCACTGCCTGTCCTGCTTAGCAGCCAACTCGTCCTGGGGCCCGCAGTCCAGCCCTCCAATGGTCTGAGGGACAGTGAACTGACCCCCTGTTTAAAAAGTTTGAGGACCCCCGGTATACTGGCACTGGGATGTATGGAAGGCTGTGGGAGAATCTGCCCTTGAAGTTAGAATGATCTGGCATTTAAGTTTGTAGATAACGAATGTTGCCTGAGTTATTTATTAGAGATTATTTATTTAATTTATTTCTCCATTCCTTTCATGCAGATTCCTTATACCCTCATAGATGTGCTTGCAAAACCTTTCCTAAAGCTTCATTTGTAAAGTAGCTCATAATTTTGTAAGAAAGCCCCGAATTTTGGAAAATTTTCTAAAAAGAAGAGAGGACATTAGTAAAGAGTTACCTATAGTAATTTTATAAAAAGCAGCAATAATTTTAATGGCTATGCAAGTTAATGTTTTTAGATTTTTTTCCTTCTGTCTAAAATGAGCCAGAGTTGTTTGATGGGAACTCAGTTGTTTTTGCCTTTGGAGAATATAGTACCCATGAACCAGGCCTCCCTGGGATTGTATAGAGGGCTTTATAATTGAATTTAGGAATGCAATATGCTTGGAAAGAGCCTACTCTCCAACCCAGGATAATTATTTCCTTGTTCTTCTGAAGACCTTATTTTTAGATTAAAAAAAGCAATTGTTTAAATCTTTTGTTTAAAAAAGTGATTGTTTTTCTTCCTTTTTTAGCAGAAATAAAGCTATGCATCTTACTAGACATTGTGTTGTGTTGTTAGTTTTCAAAACTTTTCTTCACTTTTCTCTATTCATTTTCTTGGGCTCTGTGTCCTACAGGCAGCTAGCAGATCATGGGCTGGGCTACCAAGAGGATTTACACATCCCCTGTTTCAATTGATCCTGCTGGACGATTTGAAAGGTTTAAACTAAGTAGCTAGCACCTTGGGAGTACTAGTTTCTGCCAATCACATAGAATCTACAATTAAGAAACAAAATCTTATAATTTACAGAAATCCTTAGAGTTACAAGCGAAGCCTAAACTATCACCAAGAGGATATGAACTATTATCCCAAATTTAGGTTGCCTCTCCAGCTTTTCACAAAATCATAAAGTATGTTCTTTGGTACCTCTTTTCTTAAAGATTTTCTTTCAGTTTTCTCTATCATTAAAGTGCTGATTATTAAAAAAGTAATAATGATGATGTTAATAATAATAAAAAACCTAAGTAAGAGTTGGTTAATCAAGAAAGAGGTTTGGTTTAAAATAGTTAAGAAACAAAAAATGTAGCATGACAGTCATCTTCCTATTGCTATCTTTACCTGCCAGTTCCTGCTTTTTAGCTAGAAATTACTTAAGAAAATTTTTAGTTTTTTAGTTACCAGAGACCTTTTATGCACATATAAGCAAATACAAGGTATATTAGGCACAAATATTAAGGTACGTTGTCCTCTTTTTTCTGGAAGTGATAGTATGACATAGTTCTGCATATTGCTTGCTTTCTATTTAAGCACAAATCATGGAGTGTTTTGGTATTTAACAAAAAGTTTCTTAATTCTTTGTTATAGCTAGTGAGCACTCTATATTAAAATACCATAATTTATGAAATTAAATTACATAATTTAGATTTTTTTTCAATCCTTCGCGATACTGAGTGAATAGTCAGGTGCACTTGTCCTTTGGCACGTATTCAGAGAATTTTTACTTTGCAAAGAATGTTTCAGAGGGTCAAAAATAAACTGACAGATAACAATAATCCCTTCTAGCAGCTACTGGACGCTAACTAGTACAGTCACTTTCCTAAGTGACTTACACGTATTAGCTCCTTCAATCCTAACCCTACTCCTTTAAGGTAGTTATTCTTACTCTTCCCATTTTACAGATTAAGAAGCTAAAGCACAGAATAATCTCTCCACACTCATGGCAGGTGAGTGATGGGAGTCAGGATTTGAACTGATTGATTTACCGACGAGATTTGAAATGGTTCTCAGGGATTGGTTGTCTGGTAGACATGTGAGGATGTCATATCTGTGCAATGCCGCAGCTGGTGACAGTGGAATTATTGCTGAAAACCCTTCAAATTGTCCTCTACGTGTGACACCCTGCAGCATCTATGACCCACTGGTCCATGTTCAGTCTCTGAAGTATAAACTGAAAGAAGGGTTTCTTTCTGTTGACGGAAGCTGAACCTTTCTGTTGGACTTTGCCTGTGTAGACCACATAGTTTTAGGCTGGGTCACACAGACCAGTGCCTATTTGCTGGGAAGTGCTCAGCCTTCAGAGGGCTTAAGTCTATTTCATGCTGTCATCTCATGTCTCTCCAGCCATTAAAAAATGTTTTAACAAGAAATTAGAAATATAAAACAATAACGTCTTCTATCAACATACAAACATTTTCAAGATTTTTAAAAAATCCATATAACTTTGAATTATAGTTTGGTTCAGTAATTATAATTATTGGCATTAGAATCAGATAAATGATATTTTAGCTATGCTATGTACGACTGAATAACTTTGTTAAATTAATTAAACCTGCAAAGTTTCAGTTTCCTCAAACGCCTTTGCTATTATGAACAAAAAGAGACACAAACAATGTAACCTAATCATTTGTACCCTCATATTAATCTGAAATTTAAAAAAGGTATTTCATTCGTGCTAATATAATTTTTCACTTTTTTCCTTTTGTTATTATATTGAACTGACATATAATAATTATACCTATTTATAGGATACGGAGTGATATTTTGATACATTTATTACATTTATACATTTATACATTTATTACAACATGTAATGATCAAAGTAAAAGTAGCAATTAGAATAATGCCTTCTTTACAGAGTTATTATGGTGAATTAGTTGAGATAACATCCAAAGCACTTAGCAAGTATTTAATAAGTGGTAATTTTTACCACCTATGTTACCATTCTTTATTCTCCAATATTTTTTTGGAGACAGAGTCTCACTATGTTGCCCTCAGTAGAGTGTTGTGGCATCACAGCTCACAGCAACCTCAAACACTTGGGCTTAAGAGAGTTTGATTCTCTTGCCTCAGCCTCCCAAGTAGCCAGGACTACAGGTGCCCACCACAATGCCCGGCTATTTTTTGTTGCAGCTGTCATTGTTGTTTAGGTGGCCCGGGCTGGATTCAAACCCGCCACCTTAGGTGTATGTGGCTGGCACTGTAATAACCACTGTGCTACGGGCACTGAGCCCCATTCCTTATTCTTTACAGAAATTTTTAATTTTTCTTTTTATTTCAGAATATTATGAGGGTACAAATGTTTTGGCTACATGAACTGCTTTTGTATAGTTTGAGTCAGAGGTATAATACGTGTGCCCATCCCCCAGGCAGTATGCATGGCACCTGTTGGCTGTGATTTCACCCGTCCCTTTCTCCACTCCCACTTGCTTAATTTCCACCAAGTTTTACTTTCATATGTGCACGTGAATGTTGATCAATTAGTTCCAATTTCATAATGAGAAACTTTAATTTCAGGTGTTAACTATTCTTTTTGCCTCCAATATATGATTGGGGGAGTGCCGATGGCGACAGCAGCAGATTTAGGGAGGCCATAGAATTCTTCAATTTAGAAGTTCTGCAGTTTGAATCAGAACAACTTAGATTTGAAGCTAACAGGCTGAATAGTTCTAGACAATCTATTTAACATCTCTGCTTCAATTTATTTCTGTAAAAAGGGGCACACAATACCACCAAACCCAGAGCTTCTAGGAAGATTAAAAATGATGATGATGGCAGCAAAGTGTTTATCTCAGGTTCCGCTAGCAGGGAGGCACTACACTCTTATTGTTGTTAGTATTTTTATTGAGAGCACAGTGAGAACAGATGAGGCAACTGAAGACCAGAGCGAGAACGCCAGTGAACTTATAGAGTGAGTCATTGACTTGAGTCAACACCAAAATTCATGACTCTTGACCAGTAATTCATACATTGGATCTGCCATTTGGGAACAACTTAAACAGAAAGTCCCAAAGTCCCAAAAACATTTCTGAATTTGGAAAATAGAAAACACTGAAATTTGGTTTGTTTCTAGAAACTGGCAAAGAGCTAAAAAGAGCTTTTGGTACCTCATTGCTCTTTCTGGCTTAAGATATTGTAGAAAAAGGATACAATTACCTCAGAACGTATGATACTCTTTACAAGCAGTCCCCAAGTTATAAACATCCAACTTACATAGCTGGCACTTACAGAGGCCTTTAGAGGTAAGAGGTATATGTGCCTTTTCCAGCTTATATATAAATTCAACTTGAGACCAAATCCACAGAACCTATCTTATTTGCAACTCAGTGACTTCCTGTTCTTGATTTCAATTCAATTTTACAAATAGTTCTTGAGCATTTACTGTGGACCAGGTACTAAGCCAAGTGCTGGAAATACCTCATATAGAAATGAATGTAGGAGCTTGTACTGAGGATTTACAGTCAGACTATAAATTCACAATGGTCTTCTGCAGTTATCATTCAACATTGGCAGCAATGTGGGCCAAGTGGTTCAAGTATTACTGTTTGACAGAGGAGGAAACTGATATTCAGAGACATTTAGTGACTCACAGGTCAAGCTATTAGTGAGGAGTTAAGTCATAGAGTATGCGGTGCTAATGTAATTTTGTTTGTTTGTTTTAGATAAGTAAATTCTTGCTTTATGGATCCAATCCATGGATCAATGGATTATTATGACAGTTCTGGATAACTCAATGATTAAATAACCTTGATTAAATTAATTAAACTTGCCAAGACTCAGTTGCTTTGCTAAAATTGCTAAAATGAATTACTATACACATTAAATATAGAAAAGAAAATAACCAAGGCTTACCGCAGATGCTTAGAAGCCAGGGAGATGGTTGATCATAAAATCAAAGGAACTCCATCGTAACTGTAATAATTTTCATGACAATAACGATGTTTGGTCAATACCTCATATATTTGTAGCAAATGGATTAATTTACTAAATGTGAAGAGAAGAAAATTTTAGAGAACAAAAGCTAAAAACTGAAAAGTGCCATTTATTGGCCTTCCTCACCATGTATAAGTCACAAAGTTCTCTAATCTTTAAAATAAACCATTGAAGTAGGTTCCTTCTGTTGTAGAAACCCGTGTAGGAATGTGTCAATAAATACGAGAATATGGGAGAAGTCATGTAAATTCTATCTATACAGTGCGATGATTGTGCCATTAGATTGACTACTGAAGCTTGTTTTATCATAATATTTCATAGTCCCACGAGCAGCTGATGTTCACTTTTGCTCTGACAGAGAAAAAAATGCACCTATTTTGGGAAAAAATAAGTGAATGAATAATTGAACAAAAGCTGATGTGTGAGGCAAGAATAGACCACAAAACATTAAAATCAAGGTAGTGTTGGGTGCTGTGCGGCTTCACACCTGCGGGTCAGCTATCTTAAGGAGCTGGGGTACTTTCAATTTGTGATCAGTTTAGAAGGCAATTTTCTAGGCAATGAATTTATTCTCTAGAGACAACTACTGCAATATGTTTAGCAAGTAAAAGGACCATGATGTACATTGAGCTAAAAAAAATTTATCAAAAGCCAAATTAAGAAATTGTGCTGTCCCTAGAATTGTGCAATTGCGCTTTTCTCTTCCTCAATGGGAAGGAGTAGGAAGAGGCTCACTATTTTGTTTACTCAACTACAAACACAGTATATTCTCAGTCATCCTATGAATAATCTATGCTGAGGACTGTGCAGAAAAATATTTCATATAAAGCTGTTTCTTCCTGCTGGTGGACATGTTCCCAATTTTTGTGTTTTGTCTGTCTGTGTGTAGATACACCTATGAATATCTAAATATTTGAACAAACATATATGTATGTGTGTGTGTTGGTGTGTACTTGTGCATACATGTTTGAAGGTATGCATATTTGAACACACGTTTTTGGTACATGTAGAACCCACATATATGTATATTTGAATGCACTCTGAAGTCAATACTTTTGGGATCATTTAATTTTTTGGCAAATCTGTAGGCTAAATGCTTTTCTTTTTTATCTCAATGTCAATAACTGAACCAGAAGTTTAGGCTCGAAGAGAGGAGTGGACACAGAGAAGCAGGAAGGGAGTTGGGGGGAAAGTCTGGTTTTTCCATTAGGCTGGACCTGGAGGGGAAGCCTGACAATTGTAAACATTCTTCCCGGGTCTAAGTCTGTGCTCTCTCCTCCTCTGAGAGCTGGCCTCTGAGCTGAGGTGGATCCAGGCAGGCATGCACGTGGCTGGCCCACTGAGGGCCAGGCACAGCCGCAAGCTGCTCGGGGACTCCTGGGGCAGAGTATCCCTTGGCTCCTGCTCAGCCCACTGCTGCCAGCCGGCAGCTTCCCTCCTGCCAGACCCCTGGGCATGCTGATGGGAATGGCACAATTACTTAATCCCTGCCCAGGGAGATCTAGGACACATGCAGACAGATGGAGGACCAGGGGGATTCAGAACCGCTCAGTATCGCAGGAGCAAAGGAGACGAGCTTCACTCCCTGGGCCAGGCTTGCAGGGCAGTCCTGAAGTTTCCTTTCTTGAAGCAGGTCCGTGGCTTGCTGTTTTATCACCTGAAAGAAGCTCTGGAAGAAAGGATCTATTTCTTCCCCTAGTGCTGGAAAACAGTCTGGGAAAGGGCACTGGCCACAGGGTCCTGAGGGAAAGGGAATTGAGGAGAATCAGAGCTTTGGAAAGGCGGTATAGAGAGTCGGAGATGGCCATGCCTTCTCATTCCCGGCCCCTGCTCTGCTTCAGGCTTTCAGCATCTATTTTGTCCAGACTCAGAGCATTCTTCCAAACTTCCAACCTTTTCACACCTAGTGTCTTCTTCTTCTTACAAATCCATCTTGATTGACTGTCTTAAAATAAAGCCATTGACTATGTCATTTCTTTGGTCAAAAACCTGCATTGGTTCTCTGACCATTATGGAATAAAGTCCAGACATCCCAACCTAATATTTAACCTCCTTTGCCACAATGTGGTTTTGGCCTACAATTCTAGGTATATATACTATTAATTCTTCTCTCAGTTTCATCAGACGCCACCCAGCCCACTCCCCTTCCCTCCTTCGTGGCCTTATATAAACCCTTGGGTAGCCCCTCTGGATTTTTGCTCTTGTAATCAATAAAAAGCAAAATTGCCCTTTACCTTTGCTCTGGGCAATGCCTTTTCCCTGGAGGGCTCTCTCCATCTTCACTTGCTGAAACAGTATCGATCCTTTGAGGCCTAGCTGAGAGTCCTCCATGGTAAAGCCTTTACAGAGGATTCCCGCAATAATTATTGCCTCCTTCTTTAGAGAAGAAGGGAATCATGATAATTGATCCTAAGAATGAAGCTGTCTGTCTCCTCTACTAGTTTGTAAGTTCCTTGAGGCTGCTTTATCCCCTTGTTGTTTTGACAGCTCCCTGTGCAATCCTGGGTAGATGGTAAGGAAGAGATAAAGAAAATCTTGGGGTCAGGAGCCCAGGGAGCACTTAAATGTGCATTGGAAGTTGTGATCTTAACTTTACATTTTAACAAACTCATAAAACTTGGGAGAAAAGTAGATTTTTTCCCTAGTTTAGAGGTCATAAAGAATTTCAGATAATGTCCGAGTCTACTCAACTCATAAGAAGGAGGGATGGGAAATCTCATCCAGGATTGTGTTTTGGTCAGAGTAATTTTTGCACTAATAGATGTACGAATGAAAAAGCCTAAACATTCCATGAGTTTTGCCTGCCCAATATTCACTAAACTATTGAATACAGCAAAAGCTTGGCTTAAACATTTTCTATCTAGAAACAGGTGAAATAATGCAGAGCAAAATACAGAAACAAGTAAAAAGTGTTGAAGAAGCAGAGCTTTAGAGGTGAAACCAGAAAAGCAAAAATAAGCCAACGTCAAGACTGAGTGAGACTTAGAGGGAGGGAGGTGGCAGAGAGCCACAAGAGGAAGTCTGAAAGAACAACAGGATCAAGGCAAATTGTGGGGGCTGTGGGCGCAACTTCTTCAGCTGGGACAGCTCAAGCATTTTTTGATCCTGTCCAAGAGGGCCAGGGGACTCTGTGACTGTGAGGGGAAGGTGCCTATTTCTTGGTGGGACCTGCATGTCTTGATTCCTGCTGCACAAACCCTGGGCACCTCCATGCTCTCCTCCATGCCTGCTTGAGGATAGTCCTTGATTATCTTCACAGCAACAGAAAATCACTATAATGACTGCAAATTTCCCCAGTTCTCCCATTCACTGGGAGACTTATGTTGCAAACTGAAAGTTTCCATTTGGTCCCTGGATATAGCTTCATTAAAAAGCAAATAAAGCACTGTTTAATGATGATGTGGCTGAAAAAATTTCCATAGCTTCCACAGACAGTTGAAGTCTTATGACTTATTTTGGGCTTGTGAATCCAACAAACTCTGTGTGGATGCTAAGTTTTCCACATACTACCCTTGACATTGGTGATGTTTCATAAACTCATAGAACTCCAAAATCTTTACCTGCAAAATGATGACAGCAACACGTTGCAAGGTTTTGTGGCAGTAAATATAATTGACACAATCCGTGTAGCATGGAGCCTGACTCCTTATTGGTGTTCAATAATTGGTAGTCATTATTATCTTCTTCATCATCATCATCAAACATCATTCCATTGTACATGGGTGAGATCTCCATCACCCACGTTGAGCTGGTGGAAACAGAGACTAATGCAGAGACAGAGTAATGAGAAAGGTGACCCATGAGGGCACAAGCAGTCCTGGATGACGACTCAAATCATCGGAAGGAATTATTGGGTTGCAATATGGAGTGTGTGACTCAGCTGGAGTCTGAGTACAAAGGGTCCCTAAGCAGAAGCATTAGGGACAAACAGGGGGCAGCTGATACTGTGCCCACAGTTGGCATAGTCCAACAAGATTTTCAAGGATAAATGAAAAAAAAATCAGTCCTGAGAGGGGGCACTGCTGAACCATGTTGCCCTGTTTCTGAGCAGCAGCTGCAGGCAGGGCTAGCAGCTGCAGCTGTTCTTAGAAGCCTGGATTCCCAGGGAAAGTGGGCATCAGGCAGAGCGAAGGGGAGGGAGAGACAAGCACGGAATAATACCTTGGGTTGCCAGGAAGGGAGATTCCACTGCACAGAAATAAGGGAACAGGGCAAAGAGAGAGGTGTATGGGATGACAGTGAGAGGGCATTGTGCAGAGCAGGCTGATGAGCACAGAGAAAAAGCTGGCCTGGGGATCAGGACCTTACTAGCCATTTATGCCCTTAGATTGCTACATAAACTTGGGCCAACAGTTACCACAACAACTAACACCAAGTGAGCGCTGATCAGGTGCCAGGAGATGTTCTTAAGCTTTTACGTCTGTAAAATAAAGTAACTCTTGCTATAACATCATGAGATCTGAGACACACAGGGGTCAAGTGGCTCTATTGGGCTGCATCACTAGCAAGAGGCAGGGCTGAAGTTTAATCCCAGAAGTCTGGCTGCAGAAACAGCGTTTTTATCCATCACCTTCACCCAGAGCTGTCCAGCAGCTGTTCATGACAGAAATGTTCTATAACACTGAACACTTGAAATTTGGCTAGTGCAACTGAGGAACTGAATTTTAAATTTTATTTAATGTTAATTAATTTAAATTAAATAACCTCATATGGCTAGGTACTAGGTGGTGGACAGCACACCTTTTTATCATCTCTCCAAAGAGCCAGATCGCTTTACCTCTGGGGACTCTGTCATTATTTACTATCTGAAAGTTGTGGGATATATCCTCAGGGATGGGAAATATGCGAAACAATTCCCACCAATTTCTCTGTCCCTGCCCACACATACATCATGAATCAAGTGTAAGTCTTCTTCCCACTGAGCTTGGACATTCCTCAGTATCCATCATGACAGAAGACTTTCGGCAGTCTCTCTTCATCTGAGAAGAAGGCGATGTCCACCTCCGGAATCTAGATGGAAATTCTGAGGAAATGACCAGGTGTAGGATGGAGGAGGTGATGCCCTTCAGAAGCATCACGCCCAGCCCTTCTCATCCTCTGCTTTCCTTTCCCCAATCTGTGCTCTTTCTCATAATATGCCTCCCCCAAGGCTTAAGTATAAATTGGGGCAATTCACTTTTGAAATGTATTTAAGATTTTAACTGATTTTCTCAAAAGGCCTGATCCAAGTCACTTTTGCTGCACTGACACCTCTGTCCTTTGCAGCAGATGTGAACTGACACAAGGAAACTTGTTTCTTCTAAAAATACAGCTGAAGAAGTTCTCTGTCAAGAAATATCAAAGACCGAGAGGATGCCCATTCCTGCAAACACACAGGAAGCAATAATTCTCCATATAATGCTCAAACTGGAGTATGAGTCTGAAGATCCCCTGAATAACTCACCCTTAGCATCAGCCTGAGCCTCTGGAAGTTCCAGAGCCTTATTGGACCAGTATTTTCCTAGTTGATTCCAAACAAACTTATTCTCTCTCCTTGGAATGTCCTGCCGGCTCTCCTGGCTTCTCTCATGTTGCCTGTCAAACTCCCACTAGCGTTTCAAGAAGCAACTCAAATGCCACTCGCGCTGAAAGGATTCTTTAATTCTGCTCCCAAGGCACACATCTCCCAGGCATGGTGAGGTTCCCCTACTCTGTGAATAATAGCTCCTTTTCTCAACCCCACAAAACATTTTGCTCACACCTCTACCAATGGAGCATTTAACTCATTCTGCTGAAGTACTGTTTCTAAATCTGTCTCTTGAAAGTCTTAGCTCATCAATAGCAGGGAGATAAATTACACATCGCTGTCCCTAGTACCTTGCAAAGAGCTTGATATATGGCAAGAGTTAAATAAATATTCATTGAGTGGACAGGAGAATAAATGACTGAGCTAGACAAGATCAGACTCGTGTGGCAGAGCAGATCAGTGTTACTGACAGACCAAGCCCAAGGTCAGGAACAAAAGAGCCTGTTCCCTGGCCAGCCTGACCTTTTCTGCTCTGAACAGAATAATCAAGGATAGACTCACTCCTCCTCATTCCCTGGTGCCCCGATAAAAATCCAGTCATTCTAATTTTATCCTCACATTTGCCTCCCCCACCCCCAAATCCTGCACAGTTCCAAAACATTTGCCTTCTTTCTCCCTCTGTCCCAATTGTTCCTCTTTCTATAGCATTGGAATCTCATTGTCCTCCCTGCCCTATTCCCTCCTGACCTCTCAACAGCCCATTGTTAGATGTCAGGAGGACCCGAGTGACAGCTGGGCCGCAGCAGGGCAGGCCTGGCGTCCCCAGGGCATCCCTAGCAGGTGCTGGCATATTCAGCAGCCAGGCTTGTTATCACCACCCCCTCTCTCTTCCCGTAGGTTCCCTGTCCTCTCCCACAGACCCTAACTCTTTCTCTCGGGGGAAGGCTGAGCAGCCATGAGCATCTTGCCTGCACCATGGCTGGGTGCAGGCAAACCAGAGAAAACGGTCTGTCTGCTCTTTTCTCTGGGCATTTGCACTTCTCTGCATATCTCTTCTCCAGCAGACATCCTATGTGCTATTAGCTGTGAATCCCTGAGAGCAGTGTACTGAAATGCCAAATTCCAACTCAGAACCACTGTTCTTAACTCCCCCTCTGCAAACTGTCACTGCTGCCTCATTTGAGCTGATCCGGTCATTCAAAGCTCTGTTCTACAAGGTAGATGTTCTCAACTACAGGGTCAGCGTTGCCCTTCTTGGCCCCTTCAGCACATTGCGTATGCCTTTGTGTAGTATGGATCCCACTGTTCCTTCATTGCTAGGTGGGTGGTGCCCAGCAAACCCAGTTGCATGCTTGACACAAAGGAACTAAATAACGAACATTAACTATTTGACAGTTAAGTTCAGGACATTTACCCTTATAATTTCATTTGGTTTGGTCCTCATAATAACACATCCCAGGAAGCTTATCCCCATTTTAAAGATTAGAAAACTGAGCCTTTGAGTTTATTATTTGCCCTGGGTTATATGGCTAACAAATTGTAGACCCAAGACTTGACTTTTGGGGTGTTATATCACCTGATATTTCTACTGAAGTTTGTTAAATATTTAACTAAACTTTATAAATAGAATGTTGAGTCTAAAGGTAGCACAGACTGAATGGGAGAATAGAGAAATTTAGATATGAGGAAGAGCTTCCTAATTACAAGAGGGAAAACTGTATATCTTTTTATGAATTCTGAGAAAGAAAAAGGAAATTTGTGAGCTGGTAGATTAAGTAGAGATCTAAGAAGTTAGAGGGTTGGATGGAGCTAGGGTGCTGGCCACATGCCCTGGGGCTGCCAGGTTCAAAACCAGCCCAGGGCCTGCTAAACAACAAGGACACCACCAACAAAAAAATAGTCATGCATTGTGGGGGGTGCCTTGGGAGGCAGAGGCAAGAGAATTGCTTGAGCCCAAGAGTTTGAGATTGCTGTGAGCTGTGATGCCACAGCACTCTACTGAGGGTTACAATAGTGAGACTCGGTCTCAAAAAAAAAGAAAATCATTTTTTAAAATCCTTTTTATTTCAAATTAATATGATGATACAAATGTTTAGGTTACATTGTTTTTAATTTTAAGGTAAAGTTCAAGTTGTAGTTAAGCCTTTCATCCTGGAGGTGTGCCGAACACCCTCACATTGTATATATTAGGTGAGATCCCACCAATTGCCCTCCTTCCCCCCTTCCTCCTCCTCCCTTCCCCCTTGCGAGATTTTCTTTGTGTTTTATCATTCCTGTGGGTATGCAGTTGCTTTTGGTTGAAACACATTCTTCTTAGTAAAGTATCTCATGAATGGAAAGATCATTGTTTTTGAGCCTTCACTTCTCATTTAAACTCTTCACACTCACACCTTCTCCTCACCTGCAATGCAGCAATTCCAATGCCAAGTAATAAGCGATGCTCATGCTTGTCATTAAGTGACAAGTTTTGCACTTTCATTTTATGTTCATTCTATCCTTTACATCACCCTGCACTCTGAATCTCACGGAGCTTTTTATTTGGCAAAAGTGATACTTGCTAAAATGGATTTAACCCGTGAAATATGTCTTATTTGTAAACTGTTTACTCCAAGCCTCCTCGAGGCACTAATGTGTCTGAATAAGGTTGCCAGTCAGGACTCAGCTCTAAACTTGCGGTCTGGATAGTTAGTCATGATTCTTCTTGCTCCTTATCTGATACCACAAGATCGTGGACACTGGACTGGAGTGTGGGGGATGTGGGAAAATGAAATGCAACGAACATGTCACTCTTTTCCACTGGAAATGAAGAAGACAGGAAATTGATCTCAGTGATTCTCTTCCAGGTCTCAGCAGAAGGGACTGCAGAATCCTAGTCCCTCCTACAAACTCCTTTTGGTTCAAGGAGATAACCACGCAACTAATTGGGAAACTCTTCCCTAATTTGTCCTCTGAGGAAGGCTACTGCCTCACCTGGGCTCACAGACTCAAATGTTCAGTTTCCTGTCTCAGATTTGAATCATATCCCCAGAGGTCAGAAATAGACCACTTGTTGATCCCCTGGGGAAAAAGAGGAGTTATAAAGATAGATAACAGCTGGTAGCAAGGGATTCTGGGTAGGAGGACATGTATCTCTACCCCAGCTGAGAGCGGCCTTTGCCTCTTCCCTCGTTTCAGCCCCTAAGTATAACCCTTCTCTCAGATATTTCCCATGGCTTCCCCAGTATAGTGTAGATAAATGTGGTTTCGTAAACCAAATTATATTTTTAATGGGTAGCAGTTAACGTACATTTGAATGACTTCTTTATTGAAACATTTTTGAATGCAAACTTTTCAAAAGCGAATCACTCTTATTTCTCTCTCTTTTTTTCTCTCTCAATAATGATCTCATGTTTTTCTCCTTTTGAAGAATGATTCTTTACTTTTAAATAATGATTAAAATTATTTCTTAAAATGACCAGACCGATATATTTGTAATATCCCTAATATAGCTTTCCAAATATTTTTATTCCAATAAGATCAATTGGTGATTTTGGTTATACATGCATCAGATTCCTATGCCTTAATAACCATATCTGGAAAATAAGAAGGGAGGGGGATGAATCTTTGTTTTTCTCTGCCTAAGAAACTGGTCCAGTAATAATTAAACATGTATGTAAAGAAATGCAAAGTGGTATTAAAATTAATTAGAAGCACAAGTCTCTCAATTCACAGCTCATTGTACTCAGCACCACCTGTTTCTGCTCCTCCAGACTGATATCAGAGAGGCCATAATGTGTCACAGACCACACTATTCTCCTAAGATCGCCTCCTAAAGATCTGAGATAAATTAACATAACGTTAGATAAAGAAAAATTAAAATTATCCACCCAAACAGTATTCTCATAGGCCACAGGAAAAGCGTCCCAAAGGCTTGCCCTGGATGCCCGCTTCTCAGTGGTCCCTGTTTCTGAGCTTGTCCTCTGCTCTGCTTGGGTCTGTGAGGAGAATTCTTCTCTGAGCTCAGCCTTACACGTCCTCTTTCCAGCAGCATGGGCTGGTCCCAGTCTGGGATCCGTCTTCCTTATGTAAGAGCATACCTCAAAAAGCCAATTCTAGTTTTCTGAATCTATCACAATTCCTTAAGTCAGTCTCCAGTAAGTCAATTCATGGAGATTTTTGACAATATTCAGGGTGAACACACTTCAAAACAACAATGTGTGCTATGATACAATTTGAATTCTTCCGATTGTCAGCAGTGGGACAGGTACTGCACCATACAAGTTACATATGCTCATACAAGCTTATCACACACACATTTCATAAGACAAGTAAGAATTCTCAGAGACTAGAAGCCAGCATCATCAGGAAGACCATACCTCCATTTAAAATTTGGTCCCTTCAGGTATGCCAATAAGAAACAGGTCCAATTCTGCATCATATATCTAATTAATGGATGCAACTTTACCTTCAGGGAAAAAATACAGCCCAAAATGGCTCAGTAAAGTACTAATACATGAGCCACTCTCCTTCAACCCCGAGGGCTAGGACTTGGAACGAGGAGTAGGTTCTGGAGCGTCACTCTTCTAGTTAGGCGTAACTGGTGAAAAAGACATTGCTGTGTGCCTTTGAATTTTCCTTCTGTACGTTCTTGGGAAAATTCACTCAATATCTCTCTTGGTCTTAATTTCTCATTTGTGAAGGATAAAAATAACATTTTCTACAGAGTTCTTTTTTTAAATCAGAATTAAAAATGATAATGTGTTACCATTAACAGGTAACGTGGATGTGGTAAACGTTCTCTCATCTCTTTTCTTGCCTTCCCCCCTTTTCTCTTCCAAAGGTTAAGTAAGACCTTGAAGGGAAGAAGGACTAGAGAGGTTAGACAGAGGGTTTGTGGATAAGTTGGAAATGTATATTCTGCTAGAGTTAAAAAAATTTTTTTGTTAGTTTTGAAGATAAATATAGCTAAAGAAATCTCACTTTCTACCCTGAAATCAATGTATAGCCTATTTCTGGGTACGATCTCCCTTCCAAAGAATCTTCTCCTCTCTATGCTTGGCCCACAGTCCTGAAGCAGAAGAAACACCTAAATGTTCTTCTATTACCAATTAACAACATCCTTTTAGGATGATTTTCAATGTTGAGAGACTTGAAAAAGTAACTCATCAACTTTTATGAATTATAATCTCATATAAATGACCTATAAAATTTACACTAAAGAATCAGTTCCCAAAAGTGTGTACATAGTAAGCTGAATTCAGCAGATTGGTCTCTGACTCCTAGATCCTGAATTCAGGTGTTATAGGGAAGGAAATGGCAGTGGGAGAGCAGAGAGGTGGTTGCTTTACCAGGTGTAGTCACCTGAGAAGGAGAGGCAATCCTTCCTTAATTTGGACCGCCATTTTCACAGAGTTTAGCAGACCTGACATAAATTACTGCTTATCCACATTTATTGGGCAGAAAAACCCCCAGAAACCTATGGGAAAGCATTTAGGTAAAGATGGAGGAAAACAAATTTCTCATGAAAGGGCTGCAGGCTGCATTTTCTCTTTCAAACCCAGTATAATTC
Source organism: Galagoides demidoff (assembly GCA_963574575.1). Classification (NCBI taxonomy): domain Eukaryota; kingdom Metazoa; phylum Chordata; class Mammalia; order Primates; family Galagidae; genus Galagoides; species Galagoides demidoff. The sequence continues at coordinate 39,291 of CAUYQV010044236.1, read as the reverse complement.
CTTTTTATCTAATTTTTTTCTTTTTAAAACAAGGATACAGTCCAACCTTCAGACAGATCCTAAAACTCTTGATTTCACAGGTGTGTGAGCATGTGAGCATGTTTTTGTGTGTGAATATGTGTGTGTTTGTCCCTTAAGACAGGCTGGTTTGCTCTTGTATGTGAAGCCATCTACGATGCCATAGATTACAGGCATTTCAAAATAATTAGCAGTTCCCTGATATTTCATGAGCCATAATCTCCTCCCTGGCCTAGTTCTCTATTCCTTCACAACCAAAATGCTTGATATGGGTGAGTCTTGATCAAATCTTTGTTGCTGGGATGATCAGAAGATGGCTGGCATACATCTAAACACTACTTTCTCCATAATTCTGGCCAATAACAGGAAAGAAAGGCGGTGTTGGTGACAAACAGTGCTCTTCTTGTGTGTCACTGTTTTATTTTCTCCTTAATTAGTTAAAAAAAATTGGGCAAACTACCTACTATAATTTGTTTTCTGTTGCATTTGTTGGAAATGGATGCTTTGCCCACCCTAGATGGAAGAGAGACCAGCAACAAAAGTCCTTGGTACTTTCCACCCTGTGTCACCTGAGGTGGCTTCACATGACTGGGAATAACTACGGAGTAGGCAACTGACAGAGTCTGCCAGTCTGACGTCTCATCAAAGCTTCTAATCATCTCAAAGTTTATAAAGTGTGGTAAACCATTCATTTTTTTTTATAGAATAACCTTTTTACTTGGGAACTGTTTTACTCAGAAATTTTAATAAGCTATATTAATTTGACCCATAGTGATTTAAATTATGTAAACTTTTTATTCCAAAAATGAGAACTCCTCAAAGCTCTAGCTGAATTTTATTCTGTACTTTGAGGTCTGGGCAAGTAGAGTAAAAAGTGGCTGCTGCTGACTTAAACCCAAACACACCTGGTTTCTTCGAGAGCTGCAGTGAGAAACACTGAATGAGGCAGGATGTGAAGAAAATGGGAGTTCGAAACCGGGCTCTTCAGTTTTCTACATTGTTATAGAATAAAGGCAATATCGCCGTCTGTACATTACAGAAGTTTTTCTTTTAAAAAACTGATTGCATTAATGCACACAGTTATGCTATAAGAAATAATAAAGGAAATTTGAATGGGACAAAAAATGTGGTCATATTTTATCATCCCCAAAGTTTCTTACATATTACTACCAGATTTTTACCTTCATTTGACACTACTGTAGTCCTTTATCTCTGAGGCTTGAGTTCTTTTAACATAATATGCACTCTGATAGTCTTTTGTCTTAGCATGAGCTTAAATTTCACTTTTAAAATATTTGTTTTCCTATATTTTCCAGACTTGTCTTCTCTCTGCTACTTGTTAGCATCACCACATCTGCGCCACACTTGACGAACCGTCTTATTCACATTCTCCTGTGAACCTGAGCACATTCTCAACGTCCTTTTTTGCTCTCTCCCTTTTTCCTGCTCTGTATCAGCGGTCAGAATACTGTTCTGTGAACAAGCTTAATGATAGGCACCTTATTCCAAATATCATATTTGTGTTTTTAATTGAGATTTTTCGAAGGGTCCTTGTTGTTACATTGTTTGTAAACCTGGAGAATTGGAATTGGGACTTGTACTCTTAGAATTAAATCCTGTTCTGATCCACACAAGGTTTATAATCTTGATTGAATCCTTGACTTGCTTTTTTATTGACATTAGAATGATTTCAGATTTTAAAGTATTTTGTGCAACTGTGTGGTCTTATAAGAATAAGAATATCATATTTTATTGTAAATACTTAAGAAAAGAAATGTACAAAATAAAAAGTTCCTTTTAATCCAATACCCATTGCAGATATCTAGTGTGTAGGGTGTGTGTGTGTGTGTTTGTGTGTATTTTAAACCAAAAAGGAGGCAGACTAGAGATAATATTCTATCTAGATATTTAAGAGATCTTTGAATTTATTCTCTGTTTCCAGCAATGATTTTAAGGTTCCTTTTTTGTGAGGGGGGAGAGGTCATTTTGGTCCTATACATATGAATAGGAAAGAGAGGAAAGCCCACTTTCTCTCTTTACCTCTTCCCTTTACTGATCGTAATTACTTTCCCTTAATGTTTTTTGGGGGGTTTGGAGGAGACTGAGTCTCATTCTGTCACCCCAGCTAGAGTGCAGTGGTATCATTATAGCTCATAGCAACCTCAAACTCCTGGGCTCAAGAGATCCTCTTGCCTCAGTCTCCAAATAGTCGAGATTATAGGTGTGCACCACAACCAGGCCTGGCTAATTTAAGAGATGGGATGGGGTCTTGGTCTTGCCTAGGCTGGTATTTTCCCTCAACTCTTAGTAGTTGGCCTAGTTTACTTTGTTGACTAAATCATGGCTGGAGTATTGGGCACACTGCTCCGTGGGGAGCTTAGCTTAGTTTCTGATATCCTTGGCCATGACTGAGGTCTCCTTTGTATTTCTGCCCTTCCATGCACAAGACACTGCCTTACGGTTCTTGTATGACGCTGAGTTCCCCTAAGAAATAATACTCTACCTCTGTCTCTAACTGGGGTTATTTCATGGGGGACATAATGAATATCTTCTCAAGTTGTTTAGGATCAGGGATACATTAGGGATATGTGGGAAGGCTAGGTCTAGACTTGGGCAAGACAGAATGTCCAGGACTCTTCTCAGGCTGGCTCCGTGGCAGCTGCACCTGTGTGGGCAGCAGAGGGGAGGCTCCCCAGCCCCTCTGCTCTGCATCTTCTCTCACACTAAGCTTCATCCCTTTCATTATCTACCTTGACCAGATTTAATTCAGTGCTTCCATGTGCTTCTCCTGTAGAAAATTTATTTCCCTTTCAAATTTTGGCATGGGTGCTTTCTGACATATAGAAAGTACCATGTAAGACATAAAACTAGTTAGACACAGGGAGGCCAGATCAGGTGTGACCGCCATTATTGTGAGGCCCTGACTTGCGTTCCCTGCAGCCTATGTTAAAGTAGGCGGTCCCAAACTCACTGAATGCTTTCTGCTGATTAACTGCATTCAGGAAAATGGTAAAATCTGAAAACTGGGTGTGGTGTAGGGAGAGTAGTTATTTCCATGAGATCAACCTTGGAGAAGTGCCACTGTGTCTGCCGTGAGAACTCCTGAGTTCGAATCCTGAGTCTACCCTATGCTGGTTGTAGGAAATAAGCAATTTATTTAGTATTTTGGGGACTCAATTTTCTCATCTGCAAAATAGGCATAATAATAGTACCTGCAGGCTTGGCGCCTGTAGCTCATCGGCTAGGGCGCTAGCCACATATACTGGAGCTGGCAGGTTTGAATCCAGCCTGGGCCTGCCAAACAACAATGACAACTACAACCAAAACATAGCTGGGCATTGTGGTGGGTGCCTATAGTCCCAGCTACTTGGGAGGTTGAGGCAAGAGAATCACTTAAGCCTAAGAGTTTGAGGTTGCTGTGAGCAGTGATGTCACAGCACTATATGGAGGGTGACAACTTGAGACTCTGCCTCAGAAAAAAAAAGTACCTCCCTCAAAAAACTATTATGATGAATAATTAAACTAATGCACCTAGCAGAGAGTTTGCAACTCATCATTGCTATGACTTAATGATGATGGCAAACAAATTAAAGGATGATGTCTCCTGATTCTATTGGAATCTTAGAAACTAATTACGATCTATATGATTTTACAGGTGATGGAGCTAAGGGCTAGAGAGGGGATGTAATTTTTCCAAGTTTATTTTGGTCATTGATAACAGGATTAGTTCAATGTATTTTTGTTTTCTGGCTTGTTCTTTTATGTAAATTAAAATCAATCTTCTCTGATTGTCTGGGGGAATATCTTTATTACCTTTCAAAGAAGGTCAGTCCTTTGAAGGGGGACTTATCAAATTGGGGCCTTCTGTATTTTTCACAGCAGACCTCTCTGATTGAGTTTGACTATTTAGTGACACTTTCTCACGATGCCCTAAATGTCTCCAACTTTCTTTTTCTAGAGTTTAGATTAGCTATTGCATATTTTTCTTTAGGCTTTCTGTCTAAGGATGAAAGAGATTAAAACAAGAGTCATCTCAGTTCTAGGGTGTTTGTTGGTAACAGCCCTCATAAACTTTTGCTACAATCCTTTATCAGAGCTGGAAGGGGACTTCAGCTTAGAGAAGCAAAGAAAGGGGTGACTATCATACAGTTAGTCAAGGCTGGGTTAGAACCACGCCCCCTGACTTCTAATTCATGTGAGGGTCTACCTGATTCTCTGCCTCTCAGAGATGCCCTGAGCAGCTTTGTCTATATAATGCTCATCTATAGGGTCCTCACTCTCTACTCTCTGGGATCAGGTCTAGTGGCGGGCAAGAGCAATAACAGACCCTCTGGTTTCTGAGCTTTTCCTGCTTTGAGTAGTTGGATTTAATTTTTATAACAGAATTCCCTCCTTTCGCCTGTTTTCAAATTCCTCTGTTTGGCACCCAAATTTCTAGTAATGTAAGTTTTCTGTTCTGTTCCACAGTGATCACGTTCTTGTCTGGAATCTCATTCCCCTGATACTCACAGTGGGTCTGAAACTAGTGCCAGATACTTCCAAGGATATTCATCAGAAATGTGGAGCCACCTGGACACCAGTTAATTAGTTAATTGTGTATCTATTGATTGCCAGTTTACTACGTTGCTATCTTGTGACTCATTCTGTAACTTGGACCCTACTTACAACCTAGCTGGTATGGGAATGCACATACACCACACACACATCTTGCCTCTTCCCTCTGGTTCACAAAGAATCAGTCCTTTTGTCTCTCGTTACCTTTCACCTGACCCCGTAAGCCTTTCCAGACTCTTAGCCGTTTTTTCCCACCAATCTGCTACTTCTTCTGGGTTTTTGATATCATTTATAAAATTTCATGCTCTTCTATTCCTTAACATACATACATAGGAGGCAGAAATCTGGGACATAAAAGTACATTTTCAAGATAATTGGGGGAAATTTGTGCTCTATATTTTCTTATATTCACTGTACATTATACAATGGTGCTTCTTTAAGACTCTTCTGATCCCAGGTTTATTTCTTTGCTTTGTTTCATTTTTTTCTTATAATATTTGGTACTCCAAAATGTTTGCATTTGGAAACATTTACATTTCTTTTCTGCTTACTTGAAGTAAGTTTAAAAGATGGACACAACTTTGCACACACAGAAATCTAATGAAGCTGTAAAGTACACGTTTTTCCCAAGATTAAATTCCTCTCAGCCACCTGGTAATGTAATAGGGGGTGGGAAGTTGCATCTTCCAAAGAAAGTGGGTTAGGGAAACGAGAACTGAAAAGTGCATCTCATGGTGCCTTCAGGTTCTGTGGCTGAAACATCGTGACCACAGTTTCAACTGGGAGGTCACAGAAGGGATGCCAGCATTGTGCTTTCCACGGACTCCAGCCTCCACAGGGCTGAGAAAAGGTCATATTTACAAAGTAATTGATAAAAGAGGGCGATCTCACATCTCCTTTCCACTCCCCATTCCCACTTTATACACAAGACTCCTTTAGTGTTTCTTCAAATCTTAGTCTAGCCCCTGAATTCTCCAGCTTGATACAGTATCTATCCAAGACAGTTCAATGTTTTTATTTATCTGGATGTCCACTCTTTACTCACCTGACCCTTAGCGAGCAGGCTCAGAGTTTGGAACAGCTCTTTGTGTACATAGATGCCTCCACATTTTGAGTGACAATTATTTTGCCAGATGTTAATGAAGCGATTGTTGTGATCCACTTAGCATTTAGTCTCTCTCCTTGGGTTAAAGAGATTTGCACCTATATTTGTTTATTCTTCTGCACTGTGAGCACTTGCAAGGCAGAGAGATGCTTCATTATCATTTTTTTCATGTATTTACATCTGTATCTAACACAGAGCATGGTGCAGAGAAGAAGTAATTTGTAATTTCTGAATTCAGTAGATACTGGTTAGATGGGCTCTTAGGCATTGTCCATGTTGGCTAAGAGGTGAAAATCTTGGCCTAACTTTAAAGAATCTGTCATAGAGTAAACTCACAATTACTTCAACATGCTTTATTTTACCAGCCAAGCTAGGATTTAACTCAATGTCTGATGCATAGTAGATGCTTAACATAAATTTGTTGAATAAATGAAAATTCATATTATTTGTGTAACAAATTATAAACTCAATGTAAGAGAAATGGAGTTCTCTGCAGCAGATATATTGGAGAGGTTCTCAAAGCAGAAATTGCACTGAACAAAGTTATGTAGGCAAGGAAGATGAGGAAGACTTTATTCAAGGCTATTGCAATAGTGGAGAGAGAACAGAATTCAGTCTGAGTTCAACTCCTCTGAAGCTAAGGGTGGGAGGGTTTTTTTTTTTTTTTTTGTAGAGACAGAGTCTCACTTTATCACCCTCGGTAGGTAGAGTGCCGTGGCGTCACACAGCTCACAGCAACCTCCAACTCCTGGGTTTAAGCGATTCTCCTGCCTTAGCCTCCCGAATTGCTGGGACTACAGGCACCCGCCACAATGCCCAGCTATTTTTTGGTTGCAGTTTGGCCAGAGCTGGGTTTGAACCTACCACCCTCGGTATATGGGGCCAGCGCCCTACTCACTGAGCCACAGGCACCGCCCATGTGGGAGGGGTTTTAAGCTCTGTAGTGAGTTAGTGGAAAAATACTGGGAAATAGGAAGAAGTCACAAATCATCTGTGCTTGCTAATTTATCCAAAGGGAATAAAAAAGCTTCTTACATATTTAAGAAAGTAGACAATTTTGCAACTTGGAGCAAGCAAGCTGCCTTCTGAGCTAGGTTCCTACCTTCCCACAGAGATGGGGAGATAGGGGCACTATCTTCTTGATGGTTATATTTTAGAAGGATGGTTCCCAGGACTGTTGAGAAAGACATTCTAGGAGGAAGAGCTGCCTAAAGAACTTCGAAAAAATTTATAATGCACCAATGTGCATAGTGTGAGGGTATTCAGCATGCGCCCCCCCCCCCCCCCCCGATAAGAGCTTAACTACAATTCGAACTTTGCCTTAGAATTGAAAACAAGGTAACCTAAAAATTTGTACCCTCATATTAATTTGAAATAGAAAAGATTTATATCTCAAAGGGCAGAGAAAGAATTTTGTTTTCTAAACACAATGCTGTAAGAATAAAGAAGCCAGGGAGCTAACGTTAGGAAGAAGCCTGTCTGAAGTGTACTCGAGCTGAGTGCAATTGTTTTTTTTGAGTCAGAGTAGAGTGCCCTGTGTTACAGCTCACAACAACCTCAAACTCTTGCGCTCAAATGATCCTCTTGCCTCTTCGAACTCCTGAGCTCAGCCCATCCACCCGCCTCAGCCTCCAAGAGTGCTGGGATTACAGGTGTGAGCCACTTCGCCTGGCCTGAGTGCGATGTTAAGGTCTTCTTTGTCAAGGTCTTGGATAACCCCTGACTCAGGGGCACCCGGTGTGTCAGTCTTGCTGGCTTCCATCTGACACAGCTCCTCTTTTAGTCACTAGGAGGCATGACCATGTTACTTACCTTTCTTAGCATCCTTCAGGACCGGTGAGAGTCACAGCCATGTTCTACTCCTTTATGGATCTCCTGCAGGGGGCTCATCTCATCAGATCACTGACTGCCTTGTAAGTTAAAGGTGCTGCACTGTTCTACCAGTTGGAGGGACTAAAATTGTTCTCTGGTCTTAAGGTTTTTGAGCTCATTCATAACTCGGAGAAGACTCCTTGAGATCTTGACCAACCTCATAATTTTATATAAGAGAAGACTTAGTTTTTGAGTAAGGAAGGAAGTTGTCCTTGGGCCTACTTAGTGGCAGCGGTACCTAGGACTCTTGCCTCTTTTTACTACACAATAATGCATAAAACATTCACTGAAAAGCTGAGCCTTTTCCCTTGGAAGCAGCTTGAAGTGCCCTCTCACTCGGAACTCACTTTATTCTGGGACTTCTATAATGTAAATATATTATACTCTGGTCAGCTCAATTGTTGCCTTGCCAGTGTTAAATTGTTCCTGTTGCCAGTTATTCAAGGCTGTCTCCCTGTGTCTCTGTGTCCCTTTGGGGCTTTGGACGTCCAGAGACAGGGCAGACTGGCCACCGGAAATGGAATTGCTTTTCTGGGCTCTTGTACACTGATCTCTGCTTATCAGCTATGGTTTATTCTTTCATCTCACAGATGAGAGTGAAGATTTGATGATTCTGGGGCCCTGATTGTAGCAATCTGGGCAGGGTGACCCCGAACTTGATCCAGATAGGCCCTTGGGCTAATCCCTGCCTCTCTTTCCAGCCACCATCTCAGGAGGTCAGGCAGTGAGGTTGCTGACGTTGGTGTGGGGGTGGGAGCAGGATTTTGAGCTTCCCTCCCTGTCAGCTGGTGTCTGTTTTCACGACAGATGGTGGGTGGTGACATGGCTCCATTGTCCTCCCTTGCCTGCCCTGGAGGGAGGTTTCCTTTGCCAGCACATGTGCTGTACTTCCAGAGGAAATGGCATCTGCCTCTGAGGGCACGTCCAGAAGGCAGCTCCAGCCTCTCCATCGCATCCTTTGGCCTGGGAGCAACTCTGAGCTCCTTTAAGGCCCAAAGAGTAACCTGTTCTTTGTCAGGTGGAAGGGCTATCAGAAAGGAGTGTGTCAAACTGCCTCAGGAGGCACTCCAGTTAGACATGAGGACAAACATTTGTACCTAAGGCTTGTTGGGTATGATTTAATGAGGTCAAGCATCTGAGATTTGTTGCTAATGATGCCACTTCCTTACTTCATGCTCTCCCCCTCTCATACCCTTCTCCCTGGTCCCGATACTGTGTGCGAAATATTCCCCTCCAATTTTTCAGTAACAGTCTCACATTTAGATGGTCAGAATTGGAAAATACTTATGGATGGCTTTCCGAGAGCTCAGTAGTGCTTGCATTTTAGCAAGCATCAGAACTGCTTATGTGCTCACGTGGGGAGGGCGGAAGAGCTTGCGAAGGGGCAGGGCCAAGGGCCACATCAGCAGATTCTTATTTAGTAGGCATGGCTACCCTTGGCTATGCACTTTGGGTGAAAACCTCAATGACAATCATCTTGCTTTCCTAAGGATTTAGATTGAGGTTTATTGAACAGATCAAAATAATTTTTGGAGGAGAAAAAGGTAGAGAAAAGATAGGAAGATTCATTGCCAGCAGAACACAGGGGAAGGAGGGAAGAGACATGCGGTTACATGAGAAGAGAAGTGGGGATTCTGGGCGTTAAAGGGCTGAACCACTTGTGGAAAGGAGAGGCGAAGGGACGCGACCGTCCCTGTCTATGGGAAAGTGCCCAGGATGCAGTGTCACTTCAAAATCATGCTGTTATGTTTTCCTTTGATTTAAAGTGGAATTAAAATGAAAACAGTGTTCTGGTTAGTGGGAGCCATTGACCTTAGAGGTTAAAACTTGGACCTCTACTTCTGTACCATGTAGGTTGTAGGGCCCTCAGTGTCTCTGCTCATGCGCAGAGATAATAGTAATAATAACTTATATTTACAAAGTGTTGAAGTGGTTAGGGTACTAGAACATCAGTTTGGTTACTGAATCAAAGAAAAGCAAAGTAATTGTGGCATAAACACACTAAATTATTTACCCCTTATTTAAAGTCCTGAAAGTGTAATCAGGATAGGATAACTACAGAGTTATCAGGGACTCAAGATCCTTCCATCTGATTTTTTTTTGCCATCTTAAACATGAGGCTTTTGTGCAGATGGTTACTCTAGACTAGAAGTTACTCCCAGAGTCACATTCCAGCTGGAAGGACAGGAATTGGGAGGAGGGTGGAGAGGGGAGAGGATGGGCATGTTCGCACGCAGTATAGGAGTATGTCCTGTGAGTGACTGTGTATCAATCACCTGAGCTCAGTCAGTGACCACACATACCTGCAGGGCTGCCGAGCACCCATGTGCCTGTTTCACCTTGTATGCCACATAAGAACAGAAAAACAGGTATGAAAGGATGTCAACAATCTTTCCACAATCAGGTTATAGTTTCCAAAAGCCAGCACATAAATTCATAGCACTTTCTCAGCTTGAGACAGGTAATACAGTCAGTATTATTTTCACTTACAGATGGGAAAACGAGAATGTAAGTGACAAGTGGCAGAATTTGGTTTTGAATTCAGGTCTTTTGATTACAAGTTTCCTCTTTTTCCCACTATGTTGGAGCATTTTCCAGAAAGTAATGTGAAGACAGAGCTCCCCCAATCTTCCCGATTGTACCCACTAACTAAATACAACTCACATTTCTCCTGTGCCATCAAATTTAGGCAGTGTCCCTTTACCCTCCTCCCAACCTAGCCTGTACCCCCATCCCTCCAGGCTTGGTTAGAGAAAGATTTCTCGGTCCCTTGCTTTGAGCTCAACAGCTGCCAGGAACGAGAGAGCTGTACTCTGTGGTTATTTTAATACAGGTTTTGGGAGCAGCCTCTCAGTTTAATCCTTGGCAGATAAACTAACAGTAGAGAGATTGGGAGTTATTTACGAAGACTTGCTGGCTGTAGGAGATTGGGCAGTTGTTAATCTTCCCTGCTGAGGTTGGGGGAGCCCATTTTAATCAGAATTTGTACAGAAATAATCCTTTCTTTAAATTCTGACCTAATCACTCCAATAATTGCAATCAGCGCAATCTCTATGGAAGACTGTGTGTTACTATGAAGTTGAAAGGGGGTGAAACAGGCTGACTAGAGTGCTGTAAACATACCCACGAGAGTCGGAATGATAACTCTTGCTTGACTCAAGGCTCCGTGGCTGAAGGAGTCTAGAGACAGCCACCATCCCACTTGTGTCTGGAGGTATTTATTTGTAGTTACTGTACATGTGGCCCTGAGAAATGACAGCAAAAATAAAAATGATCATAACATTCTAGAAAATCTTATCCGGAAAGGGAACATTAAAAAAAGAAGAAAAGATTATTTTTATGTAGATCTATATAGAGAAGACTTACTATAAAGCCAATGACAAAATACAAAATTGGTTGTGTTTGTGTGGAAAGAAAGGGTCTTATTCAACTGTGAGGCAAGAGGCAAGGAATACCAATCTGGGTATTTGAGAAAGAGACACCAAAGTATGATGAGACAAATGAGAGATTTTGTGGGGAGAGATGCCTATGAAGGATACAGGAGGGGGTGTGAGCAGGCAGGGGGAGTCCTCAGATCATCATGCAGGTGAGATAGGAAGAAAGAAGATTGTGCAGGGAGAGACACAGACTATGGCACGGTTCTGAGAATGTTTTGGGCATGCCAGTGGGGATTCCTGAGCCAAAATTGTCTGTTAAAGGAGTCCTGCATGCTGTGCCGTTGGCTGGGAGTCGCACAGGCTCTGTATGTGTAGAGGCGGGTCTGGAGAAGCCATGCTGGCCCGTCGGTCAACTGTGCTCTCTGCCCAAGTTCTCTTGCAGAAAATCTGAGTGGTGCATCTCCATGGTCACCACAACCCAGTTCTTCACCATTTGCCTTTGGGGAATTTCTTTCCTTGTCTGGGCTTCAGTTTCCTCATTTATAAAACACAGTGGTTAAGGGTAGAAAATCTTTAGGGCCTTTGCATCTCCTTCATTATCTGATTTTATAGAGCATCAACCTTTGATACCCAAAGGGTGGATGTGTATGTGTATGTGTGTGTGTGTGTGTGTGTGTGTGTGTGTTGGGTAGGGAGTGCAGCAGGGAGGAGGTTGTTGTCATGGAGAGAAATGGATTAATGGCTGGGAAGAAAGACAGATCACTCTGTCAGGTGCCTTCTTTCTCTCTGAGCCTGCCCCCTTTTCCTGGGCTCCATCCTAGGCCGAGGGCCGGACTGACCACAGCTTCAGCCTATCTAATCTAATCTATCAGAGAGGTAATGAACTATAAAAGTGTGGATTCAATTACAATTAGAGGGGAGTTTTGTGTTGGCTGGAGTCTGGTGCTAGCCAGAGAATAGAGACTCGGGCTGGATTGAAAGGCCCCATCTGTGCTAGTAAGGTCTGCCGTTAGGGGATGGGCAGAGCCTTACAGGAAACAACAAGGAAAGAGCAGTACTCATATAAGTGATTTTTTTTTTTAAAGGAAGAAAAGTATTCACTTTTTAGAGTTTGTCTTTTTTTATTACAGGACTAGAGGAAAGAAATCTCACTTGGATTTTTTTATCCTCTTTCTCTGAGTAGAACCTCAGGTGTATCCAGAGCCTGCAGGGCTCTGAATTGTGCATTTCTATCAAGCCTCCGGGATGCTCACCTTTAATCCTCCATTTCTTCCTAAATGGTGTGAAATTTGACAATGGGTAGCCTGTCCTTGGGATTTTGCAGTTGGAACCCCAGTGAGTTCTGCCAAAGAGCTTCACGGCCACTCATTCTTTTGTGTCTGTGGTCCAAATGTATGTCTGTCTCTCTAGGTCCAAGGAAGGGTATTTTCTCAGAAGGCTTGGGCAGAGTGTGATCTGTTTTTCTCTCCTAAGGATCCATTGCACTTCCTAACTCTGTCAATGAAATCTCTCATATCCTGCCATGCTTTAGAGATATTTGCCTACTTATTTTACTCACTTTTATGTTTTTTATTACACTATCAAGTCTTCGATTTCAGGGATTAATTTTTACTAATCTCTATTCTATATTTTCTGCACCAAGCCCATTTTTAATTACTGTATAGTGGTCATTAAATACAGGCTTATGGAGAAGAATAAACATCTATCTGCAAGAGATTGTTTTCTCTGCCTGCTTTGACCTCATTGTTGCCCTTCTTTCTAGCTTCTTTGACTGATCTCCCTTTTCAAAGACAACATTAGGCAATCCAATTAAGAAACAAAGTAAATTTTAGAAAATGAAGATTTCTTCTTTTTTTGTTTTTGCCATGTCATTTACCCTTCCCTTGATTCTTGATCTACCTACAATTCTTCTTACCTGAGATGCTTTAATTTAAAGTACAAGTCTGGAGATACCCACAACAATATTTGGCTTTCTTGAAGTTCATATGGATTTTGACGATACTTTCTCAATATTCATCCACCTATATGCCGATGTTACTTTAATACAGGTTTTGAGAGCAGTAGATATCTAACATCTTTGTACACTTTTTAAAGTTTTTAATTTTCTTTAAACAAGTCATAAGAGGTATCCTTCACCCCAAATCTACCTCTTATTAACAATATAATCTTGAGCATACGAGATTTCTCCGTGCCTCAGTTTTCTAATCTATAAAATGGGTATAATAATTTTATCTTTCTTATAGATCTTTTGTGAATATGTTGTACAGAGCAAGTGATATGCATCTACTGTATTTATTACTATTATTGTCAAACATTACTGAAACCAGAAACATTTAAAAAATCTATAGTGGTCGTGACAATCCATTACCATGTGCCCACATTTCTTTAGAGAATTTTTTTTAAATGGGTGAAAATTCTTTCTTCTTTCAGTAGACACATATATGTCAGAGACTAAATCAATGTTTTGAGGATTTATTAAATGTTAGAAAAGTGAGTTAGGCCTGCACCTTCACAAGGGCACTCCCATCAGACTAATCTGACCAGAGCTGAAGAGCACTAGGGTCATGCAGGGTGTAAGGACCAGTGCAGGCTATCAGGGAGTAGGATCCAGGGATGGGAGAGCCACTGGCTATTTTAAAATCAAGTAAATAACATGAAAATCAGATGCAAAATAAAACCCAGATTAGCATATAATCACATTAACAGACTAATTGAGGCAGGAGCCCAGCACTTTGTGTAATAAGGTTGCACCTTTCAAAGGGAGAATAAGAGAAAGTCCAAATTGTTCTGCCACCCTTCTGTTTCAATGCAGAACAGAGGGGCCTGGGACCAGATGTGGCCAAAGTCCCATCCGGGCAGTTAGCACAGTATCACTTACTCTAGGGGACCCATAAGAGGGGATTAGGGGTCATAGACTGAGCCTGGCAGCCCCCTAAGGCCTGGGGGATTAGTGTCTAATGCATCCAGCTTTGCAGAAAATAGGGCTCAGATGAGGATCTAACCTTCTTTAGTCTTCTTTATTTTAGGAAGCTCTAAGAGTGAGAGGGTGTCTTTTTCTTTTCATACAGTGAGGTCCTTTCCATCCTGAGAATCCGGGGTGGGAATAAGGACCCTGGATATACATGTGCTCTGGCAACTCTGAAATAGAAATTATTTTCCTTCTCTTTATACTTCTGTTTTATTCATTCTGCTGAATTTCCCTTCAGTCACATTTCCTCTTAGGTGCCCAACACCAAATATTTCTATTTTAATTGAAACAAGTTTCTTTACTCCTCTTAATTTCTTCAAGGAAACATCAAAATAACTCTCACTTTCCAGGGCCCTCCACTTACTTGGATCAGTTGTTACAGTCGTTACCTTTGCTTTTATTCTTCCAAAAGATACTTCTTTAATGCTTACTATATGTAGGTCAGGCTATTCTAATCTCCCCTTTTAAAATCATTAATATATATTGGAGGTAATTGGAATATAATAGCCTGGAACTTAAAGCTGTCATATATTTAAGCTTACCATAAATTTATCTGGTTGAATTCCTTCTGTAGAGAAAGATGGGTAAGATGAATTTATGAGATATTTAATAAGGTGTTTATGAAAAAGCGATACCATACGACTGTTTACCCCATAACAGGATTCTTTTCATATACCTCTCTGTGTACAATTATTTCGTAATTCACATTCTCTCTGGTTACTTTTTAACAGCTTATAAATTTGCAGTGCTTACAACTTATCTACCTGTTCTGTACAGAAAGAGTTCAGTGTGAAGGTGGGACACCTGGTCCTCATTTGTTTTCTTCCTCCATGTAACATTCCATGTTATTCAAACCAATCAGAAATTTCACTAAAAGACTCACATTTTCTCCCCTTTTTGTCTGAGGCATAAGTAAAGCACAATCATAGAAAGTGAAGAATAAATTCTTTTTTTTTTCTTTTTTTGAGACAGAGTCTCAAGTTGTCTCCCTCAGTAGAGTGCCGTGTTGTCACAGCTCACAGCAACCTCCAGCTCCTGGGCTTAGGCGATTCTCTTGCCTCAGTCTCCCCAGTAGCTGGGATTACAGGCATCCGCCGTAACACCTGGCTATTTTTTGTTGCAGTTTAGCTGGGGCTGAGTTTGAACCTGCCACCCTCAGTATATGGGGCCGGCGCCCTACTCACTGAGCCACAGGTGCTGCCCTAGAATAAATTCTTTAGTAAATCTATGACCTTAGTAAGAACAGGGGGTCCATGGACAAAGTACTGGAATCAGGGTTCCAATAATGTTTCTTCTTCTTTTTTTTAATTAAATCGTAGCTGTGTACATTAATGCAATCATGGGGTCAATGTGCTGATTTTATATACAGTTTGAAATGTTTTCATCAAACTGGTTAACGCAGCCTTCAAGGCATTTTCTTAGTGTGAAAAACACTCCTAATAGTCATGTCTTGAGTGGGAGGAAGTAAGCTCCATCACTAAGCTTCAGTTTTTCTCATCTGTAAATTGTGAGAGAGGTGTGACCCTCATAGGATGGTTTTGAGCATAAAGGTTGTACTCTGTACTTAAAACAGCTGACTCTCTGAAGTCACCGCGCAAATGGTAGCCTGCAAGCAAATATAGTTGTTAACCATCCACTCTATAAGCTGCCTTATGCTTTGAAAGTAAAGAGAATTTAAAATATGGCACAACCCATGTTTCAAACATATTTAGAATCTTTAGGGATGGCTGTAATAAAAAAATTCAATTTTACAGGCATTTTTTAAACTGTCACTGGGATCAAGTCTTAGAATAAAAACATAAGACCCTGCTGAATCCTCCAAGGAGATTTCTGTCTTTTTTTTTTTTTTTTTTGCACTTTTTGGCCAGGGCTGGGTTTGAACCCTGCCACCTCCAGCATATGGGGCCAGCGCCCTACTCCCTTGAGCCATAGGCACTGCCTGAGATTTCTGTCTTTTAAGAGAACAGATCATTACATAACCACAGAAAAAATGTGTTATCTGCTAAAATGTAAGTTTTGACTGAGGACTGACACAGATGAGGAGGTTTGTACAGAGAGAAGACAACATTACAAAGACATTAAGCGGTTTAAGTGGTACATAAGTAGTAAAAATAGGAAAAAGCCAGTGCATGCCATGAGTATGGCAGGGTGAAATACAAGCTGGAAAGAAATTGGGCTTCCCTGGGAATGGGATGTTCCAAGGGATTTGTATAGAGGATTGGGACACATTGGGTGCATGTGGAAGAGGCTGGTTGAAGATGCGATTAGGTAAACTCTGACCACATAGAACAGCCTAAGACATTTATAGTTGGTCCTGCTGACTCCGGGAGACATTGTGATACCTTTATACGAACGATGTCAAGGATGTGGTGGCTGCATCCTGCCTCTGGGAGTGATCTGTTTTGGGGATGGTGCTCTTAGCAAACCAGGGTTTCCTGGAGGAAAGTTCATTGAGCCCTAACAGTGGCGTATTTTCACCAAAACCAGTGGGGTGGGAGATACAATTGCTCCTTGCCTCTTTGATGAAAAGTGGGTTGGAGACAGGGATGGCTCAGTGTTCTGTCCCCTGATCTGGGCTCCACTCCTATCCCTCTGCAGGCCTATGAGAAACTTTTTCAAGGTGCCAGTCTGGTATTCATAGCCCATCTGTCATGATCCCAGTTGCAGTCCTGACTCTCATTAGAGCCTGGGCAGGGCCGCCCCTTTCAGGGTTACCTCCACCTCCCTGCATCCAGCCTCTTACACCCGAACAATCAGACTAGAGTCAAGTTGATTGTTTCCTATGGAAATCAGCCATGTGGAGCCCTGGGGGAATAGCTCTGCTCTCTCCTATTCATTTTCTTCCAGTGTGGACAGCAATTGTGCAGGGCAGTTTCTGGCCCTTCACATATGCCTGAGAGAGTACAGGACAGGAAAACAGAAGAGAGACCAAGAGGGATGGGCAGTGGCTCAGGCTAATAAAGGATGAGGGACTACCAATGTAATTATCAGCCTAGGTCACAGACAATTTTGTTTGGGAAGAATTTCATATTTCTAAGGCTCTGAAAACTGAAAGAGAACAATCTCATAGCTAGTGATCCTCAATACATCAATGCAGGTGTTAGCATTTAGGATATCAGCATGAAAGTGGTGGAAATAGTCCCTCATTTATTGTATTTTACACCACAAATTCTACAAGCGAAGGGTATGCGTCCGTGGCATATAGAGCATTTGACCTTTCGTGAGAAAGGACACAGAGAAAGGGGCTTCAAGGGAGATGGGAGGTAAGCCCCGTCTGCTGAACAAGGAAGCCTGGAGGGCCCATAGGAATATTCACTACTCAGCAACTTTCACCAAAAAAGGGAAAAGAATGTGGGCATGAGGTGACCTAGGTAACTAAAGACCAAGAGAAAAGGGCAATGATGCAGCGAGGCCAATGAAAGGGTTGCAACCAATTTCAAACTGAGACAAAGAGTATTCATACCTCTGACTGCCTTTATGTCTCCATCTCTCTCACCTCTTCTCATTCATGAGAAGGATCCGTTTCCAGCTCTCCTTGGAAGTGCTCTGAGCTTTCTGTTCATAGATAGACTTTCCCCCTGGTAAGGCTCGTGCGAGTCACTTTTGCTTTCTGTCCTTGCTGCCGGGGCTGCTCCACTTTACTTTTGGTTTCTACTCACTTTTGCTTTTGGTTCCTGCTGTGCCTCAGTTGAACTTTCTAGTTCAGCTGAGTAATCAAACCAGGTCAGCTGGGTTCGGGGAACCCCGACCCCCAAGACTTAGAGATGGATAGGGTTTGGAAGGGGCCTTCTCTTCTTTCAAGATATCAGATAAAAACCAGACGGATATCCTAAAAACCAGACACACCCATCAAGAAGAACAATTGTCTTTCCTTCCCCTCCCTGTTATCTCAGTATATTGCAGAAAAGAAGATCAAGACTTCAACCAGATCTGGCCCAACCAACTAATTTTAAAGATAATACCTATCTCTCAGGTTAATTTAATGCCCAAAGAGAATCTTTTACAAACCAATGTGTTTCCACCCCTCCACCCATTCATTCTCCCAAGTATCTATTCATCCTCCCCTTAATCATTTATTGCCCTAACAGAATTACCTGTATTCCTATCTCCCCTTCCCCTCTAAAATAAGGGTATATAAACTTCTGGATCTCATTGAGATATTGGGTAATCACCTTGTTATTCTCCTCATGCATATGGTAGGTAAATTTGTAATCTCTTTCTGTTATTAATCTGCCTTATTTTGAGTTGGCCTTTGGGGATGACAGAGAACTATCCTCCCTCCTCACTGTAAAGAGTGGATATAAAGTTCATGTACAATTTACTATGTTAAACTATTTTAAATTGAACACAAACTTTATGCCCACCCTGTATACACACACACACACACACACACACACGTATATAGTGAATTGAATTATCTCTTCATCATCCAACTTTGGATCTTAATTTATTCATATATGAAGTTAAAGAGGTTTATTCAGTTGATCGTTAACATGTATTTGTTGGTTTTCAAAGCCTACATCCTAAAATGTTAGGGGTCAGGGCGCTGCCTGGATCCTTAGTTCTTGGAGTGCTCTTGATCAAAAAAATGACCAGACACCTCAAAGTAAGGAAGTGAGATAAAGTTTATTGAGGAAGAGAAACATAGGCTTACAGAATAAGAAAGTTTGCAAAGCAGATTACATTCACTACAGACAGCAAATGGGCCTCCACGGCCATGGCAAATAGGCAAAGGGGCAAAGGTTATGGCCAGCAGTTCTTTTTTATAGTATCTGGATCAGGCTCACCTCCTGGTTCAGGGGTCACCTTGGAACCAGAGTCTTACTGTGCAGCTGGACCTCCACGAGCCTCTCTGAGAGCCCCTTGGGGGTATGGCCCACAAAGTAGATTTAAGCTAATGACATGATAATCAGCCTTAAGGATGTTCTGGGTCACCTTCGAGACTGTTGTACTCATTGTTAGGCTGGAGCATCCTCTACATCTTTTTGCAGTTGGCATGTAAATTCTGATTGGTAGTTTGGTAGGGTGATCCCTCCTTCCCAAGTGTGAGCAATCTCTTGGGACAAAATTAAGGTGGGAAGAACCAATATAGGGGTCTGGGAGCCTTGCCCTTGTCCTCCTTGCCCAGGAAAGCTGGGATTTCTAGCTAGCTATCCAACATACTGAGTGATTGGTAAAGTGCTATGAATTCTATAGTCTTTTCTAACTCCTCCCTTAAGGGCATAACTTAAGATTGCTAAGGGTAGGGGCCAGTTTATAAAAATCTTACTCATAGTATCTGTTCCATACATATTTATTTGAATTAGAACCAAATGTCTACAATCTTTATCACTTCTGTGAAGTTCATAATGAACCTCTTCTTTCCCTCTCTTCCCTCCCCAGTTAGCAGAGACCCCCAGCCTGGGCCACAGCTTGCTGAGAGGCCTGCAGAGGCTGTGAAGGGAACATGGACCTGGGCAGCAGCAGCAGTCTGAGGAGGGAGCCACTGAGGGGAATCCAGGAAAGGCAAGTGTCAGGCCTTCTTACGGGGTGGAGGAGAAGATCCAAGGATGATTGTATTAATAAATATCATGGGTTAAGGATGGTGTGTTATAAAACATCATGGATTATTTTATAGATAGGCTTTTGTAAGCGTGGAAAAACTTGTTTCTTGGACAAAGTCTTATTCTCCACATTTCCTGCCCTCCTTAGAAGCCTTTGGCTGGTTACTCCGTCCTTGCTGTGTCCTCCCGATCAGCCTCCTTTTGTAACTTCACATAAGGGTCTTTTCTTATCTAATGAGTTCTGGGAAGGGGTCCACATCTCCCTCAGGCCCAGGGCTGAGACTCTGACCTGATTCTTGAGCTCAAACTCAGGATTTCTGGAAGGCTGGTGTTTGGGGGCTGGAAAGACAATGAGGGGCCTCTGAGATTTGTATTTCTGGGGTAAAAGTGAAATGGGAATGACCGGAGTGTGGAAAGATTGGGGGTCTGCTATGGTTTTGTTTCCAAGTCTGCTTCTAGTAAGTGATTAAATCTCAGGGCTTAATCAGCTGTTTGCTCACGTGCAGCCCTGGCCCACTACCCTCCCTCTGGGGCCATTAACTCTGAAAATCCTCCGTCCTCCACGCTGTCTTCACCAGCCCGGCAGGATCAGACTGGGTGTCCACCTAGTGGCTGCCTTCGGGAACTGCACCTTGGAAAATCTGTTCCTCAACCTCCACAGGATGCTGGGAGAGCGACCAGGAAAAAAAACAAAAAACAAAAGAACAAAAAACCCAGCATCAGACAGCCAGTCCACCAGCCACCCTCCCTGACCAGTCCCCAGTCAACCAGAGTCCAACGACTTGTAACACTTTTTATTTAAGCAAGTTCTTTCAAGGTATTAATCATGTTACTTTTGTGAAAGGCTAAACCTACTATCAATAATTTCATTCAACACACTGTGGATTGGTTTTAGTATGTTTCTCCGAAAGAGAGTGATGATGTTAGTGATTGTGTGGATGAGGATTTTGGACTTGAGTGTGGTTTGGATGAGTCAATTTGTCGAAAATCTATTTCCGCATTGGTACAATGATGCTGACACTTTGTTTCATAGAATAATCAATTCTTTACAGTTTATAAAAGTATTTTAAAATACTTTCTACAATGTATGGTGCTGTGGTAGATTGATCAAGAGAGATTGTTAATATGAAAATATAAATTATACCAATGAGAGTATTCATATAATCAACATAATCCTAACAACAGAATTTTGAAGAACATTTGAAGTGATTCTATCCCCTTCCAAGCTGGAAAATCCAGGCACAGAATGAGAAAGTGACTTACCACAGAGCAGATTAGGATAAAAATAAAATTAGAGCCTGGCCTTTTCACATCACCCTCCAGGGACTTTCACACTTTTTTTTTTTCAACTCTACCATGTATTCATTTATCAAATGACAATATAGCTCTTATTTATTGAACATACTCCAGCCAACAGCAAGAATTCATTATCCTTTAATGTCGCAACCCATTGGGCTCCTATGGCCCTGGTCTCGGTTAGTGCAGGAAGGAACCAGGTGAGGGGCGGATTAGAACTAGTACAAGCTTGTGGAAGGTGGGCTAGCCCTTACTTTCCAGGTAGCCCGGAGCAACCTCTGAACCAGCCTTTTATTGAAAGGGAATGATACAGGTGAGGGGAGTAATTAACAATGACTACGGGCTGAGGGCACTGGCTCTTCTTCCACAAGGAACTCCTGGGGAGGAATGGCCTGAGGTCCACGCCTCAGCTGCAGATCATCTTGCTCAGATGTCATCTGGCTCTACACTTTAACCTCAGAGAAGTAAAGGTAAGTTACTCCCCACTCCCAAACACCCCCATTAAAAGACAAATTATTTAAGTCCTACCTGAAGGAGTTGAGGGGAGGAAAAAATCATTTATTGGGCCTTACCATGTTCTGGTTGCTGAGATAACTGTGGAGTATTTTGTATCTGTCATTCTAATATACAATCTTAACAACAATTTTAAAGAAAGAATGTAGTGAAAGAAACCAAATTATATCACAATAGGAGAGATACAGTCAGTCTTGGATTGTCAAGTATCGGAAGCTCAGTGGAGCTAAGTGGAGCTCATGCAATTTCCTTCCCAGCCATTTTAGATCTGTAAGGAGCAAATGAAACATGTTTAGTGATTATTAGTCCCAAATACTATATACATGTACTGTGTCTCTTTAAAATTTATAGCAGTTATCTGGTATAATTATAATCTTATAGATGAGACCAATGAGTCTCAGGGTGGTGTAAAGAAAAAAATGTTACTGTAATTCTCACAGCTGGTTCAGTGGCGTGGGCAGGGATTGCAGCCCAAACAGCCTCCACTAATGTCCGTTCTCCTTTCATTGTAGTGGGGGCTATTCTCCACTATACCCTGTGTTATAATACAGACCTGGGCATGTGCTGTCTGAGATAAGAGCCATCAGACACATGTAAGTATTTAAATTAAAATTAATTACTAAAAAATAAAATTAAAAATTCAGTCCCTCTGTTGCACATGTCAATATTTTAAATATTTTATAGTTACATGTGGTTAGTGGCTAGTCTCTTGGACATAGTAGATGTGGGATATCAGACACAGGATATTTTCATTAATGCAGAAAGTTCTAGAACAAGGCTCTCACTTCTGGGTGAGAAGTGGCGTCATGAATAAGTGAGGACACGGGCTCTCAAGTTGGCAGATTTGGGCTTGAAACCTTCCATTTTCACTATTCATTTTGTGATCTTGAGTAAGTTACCGACCTGTCTTTTTAAGGCCTCAATTTACTGGTTGGAACATGAAAACAATAACAGATTTTCCTTGTAAGGGTCACATAGCAGAATTCCAGAAAATTGGTAAGAACTTGGCAAAAGTTTGCTATTATTACAGGCTATCTACAATTTGGGGGAAATGAGTATGTTTTGTTAGAAATAAACACAAAAATGGTGTATACATTATTGATTTATTATAGTCATATAATGAGCCAGGTTGGTGTGTGAATGTCAATATTTTAAATATTTGATAGTTACATGTGGTTAGTGGCTACTCTCTTGGACATAGTAGATATGGGACATCAGACACAGGATATTTTCATTAATGCAGAAAGTTCTAGAACAAGAGCCTCTCTGGGTGAGATACAGTAAAAATATTACCCAGGAATCTTATTTGTGCATATATTTCTTACCCTATTTGGGGTAGAGGAACTGTTATATATTTCATCCTTAAATTCCCATGGTTTGGCACAGTGCACACCTTAGTTCATTTTCTGCTGCTATAATAGAATACCTGACACTAGGTCATTTATTGAGAACAGAAATTTATTTCTCATAATTCTGGAGGCTGAGAAGTCCAAGATCAAGGTGCTGGCAGGTTTGACATTTGATGAGCCCCGACTTGATATCCGAGGTGGGAACTTGAATGCTCCCTTCTCTAGGGGGTTTGGGAAAGGCATGCTCTTCCTCACATAGCAGAAGAGGGAACCCACCCCCCAATGCCCTTTTTTTGCAGCATTAATCCGTTCATTAAAGTAGAGCCCTCATTAGGCCTTAAACATCTCCCATTAGGCCCCACCTCCCAACACTATTGCATTGGTGAGTCAGTGTTCAACACATGGGTCTTGGAAAGGGCAAATACATTCAAACTATAGTATCTTACATTTGGCATCTCCAAAACTCATGTCCTTCTTACGTACAGAATACAATCATTCCATCCCAATAGTCCCCAAAGTCTTAACTTTTTCTAGTGTCAACTGAAAAGTCCAAGCCCAAAGTTCCATCTGAATTATGTATTAGTGAGACTCAAGGTATTCTTCTCCAGCCATGAGTCTGGGAAATTAAACAAGTTATCTACTTCCCAAATACAATGGTGGGGCAGGCTTAAGACAGACACGCCCATTCCCAATAGGGGACATTGGCAAGAAAAAAGGGAAAACATCCCAAGAGAGCAAACAACATCCAATCTTAAGTTTCCAGAATAATCTTTTTTTGACTCCACATCTTCCTACCTGCTTACTCTGTGCTGGGATTTAGTCACCAAGGCCTTGGGCAGCTCCACCTCTTTGGCTTTGCAGGACTCAACTCATGCAGCAGCTCTCAGGGGTTGGAGTCATATGGCTGCAGCTCTTCCAGGCTGAAATTTTATGCTGGTGGCTCAACAGTTCTATGGTTTCTGGGGGAGCTCTCACCCCAGAGTTCAGCTAGTTATTGCCCTAGTTGGGGCTGTCTATAGAGGCTCTACCCCTGTCAGAATTCTCTACCTGGGCCCTGAGGCTGTCTGTGACACTTTTGAAATCTAGGTGGAGGAAACTATGGCCCTACAACTCTTGCAATCTGTGAGACTGCAGAGTTGGCACCACATGAATACTGCCAAGGCTTACCACTGTCTGAGCCACACCTGAGCCTGACTGAGCTACAGTTGGAGTGGCTGGGGAACACTGCTCTGGGATGTGGGGGCAGAGACCCAAGCTCTGGGCAGCAGGGCTTGAGGTCCCACTGGTGCCCACTGGCACCTTGGGCACCTCCCCCCAAGCCATTTTGCCTGAGTGAGTCTATTTTTGGAGGGGCATCCTGGAAGATCTCTGAAATGCCTTTAGGGGTCATGTTCCAATTGCCTTGTCTTGATAAGAGGCAACTAACTTCTTTCTATTCAGATTGATCTCCTTATCAAAGTTGCTTAGCCACACCCTTGGAATCCTCT
The DNA here is from genome assembly GCA_963574575.1 of Galagoides demidoff. NCBI lineage: Eukaryota > Metazoa > Chordata > Mammalia > Primates > Galagidae > Galagoides > Galagoides demidoff. The sequence continues at coordinate 15,209 of CAUYQV010044236.1, read as the reverse complement.
CTAAAATGTGTTCTTTTTAAATTATTTACATGGCCGGGCTGAGAATTTTCTAATTTGCTGTGTTTTGTTTCCATCTTTAAGTGGTTTCTGTCATCTTTCACTTTACTATAAGCATTTGAGAGAAGCCATGCACATTCTTCAATATTTAGATATTTGTTCAGCCAGAGAGCCTGTTCATCACTCTTAAATTAGGCCTTTCACAAAGCCTGATGGTAGAAACATAATCCAGCCAAGTTCTTTGCCACTTTGAATCAAGGACTCCCTCTCCCTCAGTTGCCAGTGCCTTGTTTCTCATGTATATCTGAGACCCATCAGAATAGTCTTCACTGTCTGTATTTCCACCAACACTTACACAATCTCTAAGAAGAGTGAGGCTTTCTCTACAGCTCTCCTCTTCTTCTGGGCCCTCCCCAGAATGGCCTTTTATGCTCTGTTCACAGTCATTTAGGTTTTCCCATTTTCTTCTAATCTGTTTTAGTCTTTACTCCATTACCCAGCTGTACATTTTTGGCTGCTTCCACATTCTCAGATATTTGTTACAGTGACACACTGCTTCTCTGGTACCAATTTCTGTCTCGGTTTGTTTTGTGCTGGTATAACACAATATCTGAGACTGGGTAATTTATTAAAAGCATAAATTTATTTCTAACAGTTCTGGAAGCTGGGAAGTCCAAGACCAAGGTGCTGGCAGGTTCAATGTCTGGTGAGGGCTGGGTCTCTGCTTTCAAGATGAAACCCTAAATGTTGCCTCCTTTGGGTGGGGGAGCAATGCTGTTCCTCACACAGCATAGGAGCAGAAGGGAAACCCACTCCTCAAAGACCTCTTTAATGGGGTTCCACTCCCCTGCCTTAAGCATCTGCTATTAGGCCCCCACTTCCCAACACTGATGCATTGGTGATTAAGTTTCCAGCACATGAGTTTTGGAGGGGATAAACATTCGAACCATAGCAATGTCTTATAGGCAGCAGTGCTGTATATGTTGGCTGAGCTGAAGTGACAGAAAGCCAGAGAGGGAAAAGAGGCAGTCTGGTACATTTTATTTTGTCTAGTCCATCACACAGTACATCAGGTCACACCCCCCAGGCCCACATAAATGAGCTAAGGTGACCAGCCATGCTGACTGCCCAGGGCAGGATTGCACCTACTTTAGAACTGAAGTCTTATGCTCTGGGACCCCTCTCAAGACCAGGGAAACCTTGAAGTTAATCATCTGAATGGGTGCAGCCTTAAGGAGAATCTTATTTTGAAGTCAAGTGTAAGGTTTCTCTACTTCTGTAGCCTGGTATTACCTTAACAGGAAAGGCAGCCATTCATTTTATAGTTGCACAAATGAAGTTCAGCCAAAATATGAATAAGACTATTGGTAACAGAATCTCTCCTATTTTGTTGAGGGAGAGAGATTGGAAAATGGGAAGGTACTAAATGGAGAGTGTTTGGTCAGGGAGAACTTGAACTAGAAAACGGTTGGAAGGACCTAAGAAAAAATGTTTGCTCACTGCTCAGTTATATTTTATCATTCCAAAGTACCATTTCTCTTAGTAATAACAATCCCTAAAGGGTATGAGGTAGGGAGAGGATGCAATGAAGGTTTAGGATACTGTTAGGGAGTCTGCTCTGGGAACTAGAAGGTCAAATTCTAATTTTAGTTCTATCACTATTTTTTTGACATCTGATTTAGGAAACTCAGTTTCACCCTTAGAATATAAAGGGAAAATTGTGCTAAATCGACCCTGAGGTTCTTTCTGTATTGAACACTTAAGATTTAATGGGAACGTATCACTCACGGCACTTCTTTCTGACCACTCACTAGTCCAAGTATTGGTGGTGCTAGCATGGGAATGTGCTGCCACCTGGTGGTAGTCTGAGCTATCTTCATGCACTAGTTTACTGGTAAATTTCTGATTTATTTTAATAAAATATGTTGCTAGTTTCTCCCAGAGGAATCCAGACATTTGCTTAATATTTAGAAAATTTAGAATACAGTATCTATCCTTGGGCTTGTTTCTAATGACTCTGTCTATAAGTGATCACACATAATACCTACATATACTATAAAAGCATGTGATTTTAAAGTGAAAATTAATTTGATTCATGAATTGATGAGATTTAAAGCCAACTATTCTTTAACCTTGGATAAAAGTATTTCTATCACACATGTGAGACAATTTTTTTCCAAACTAGTTTTCAGACGATTCATTGTTCATACCACATTCCATACAGTTTACACTACACAGAGAGTGTCTCTTACACAATGACTTACTGCTAGTGAACACTCAGTAAATTCTTTTCGTACCAACACGAATGAACAGAGTTAACACACAGTGAGTGATTTTTGTGTGTGTTGGGCAGTTATCTAGGTACATTACAAATGTTGCTTTAGAAATATAGGTGCTAATGTACTGGTTTATATACTTCAGAAATATATTTACTCACATTATTTTTATTTCATATATCTTCCTCAAAGTCTGATAAAGCCAAGGTAGGGCTCTGGACAAAATAGGGTAGGATAGGAGCATTTACTGCCAAATCTTTGTCCTTGGAGATCCAATGGCCCTAATCAGAGGAGCCACAAACATTTTGTTCAGCATAAAGTCACTGTGTCTTAACAAGCTTTGCATCTTGAGCAAAATTCACTCTCTTCAGTTAATTAAAATTGTGTGTGGGCACTTTTGAGTTTCTGTGGAAGCCCTGTGAGCCACTTAATGGCTGATCTAAGCACGTGGCCCTCTAACACTTTTCTCCCTCAGTTTTAGGGGGTTCAAGAATTTGTTCTTTCATTTTGGATGTTATAGTTTGGCATACTACAAATAAAGTTTATGGAGTTGGATGATCTTACTTCTTCCCTAGAGGCTCTAATTCTAACTTGGTAAAAAGTTATCTTACCAGGACTTCTAAAGCCCTCCTGATATCTTTTGATGTCTAAGTTTTTTGAGTTAATGTCATCAACACAGTGGATTAGCATGTTATTCTCTGAAGGTGAAGCAGTTAATGTTCCTACAAACTATAAATTTTAATGTCACGTAAGGAGCTGACCTGTTCTTAAAGTAGAACCATCAAAGTTTATTGCTATCTTTGCCACATAAAGCAAACTACTTCCTGTATATTCTACTTATGAAGAATAGAAGAAAATTTTAAGCATAAGATAGATCAATAGCTACATATTAGATACTGTGAGTTTTATTCCTGTAAGGAGACATTTATGCAAAGTAGCTGTAATTAGACTCATTCCTTGATAAAATCTATAGTAATCCATAGTCACTGCCTAAGACAAAAGCATCTTTTGTATCAGACAAAATTTCCATTTTGAGTCTTTAATGATTAGGCTTACATTTAGATTTTCTATTTTTTCAAAAATATCAAGGAATTCTGTATCAGTAAAATACTTCTTAAAAATACCCTAAAATTGAGAAGCTTAAGACAATAAACATTTGGTTACTCAAGAGACTATAAATTAGCAATTGTTTTTCTGGATTCTGCCAGGTTTTTCCTTGTTTTGGCTGGGCTTACTCACTTGACTGAAGGTCTGCTATGGGTTCATTGATCTTGAATGGTCTCAGCTGGAAAGACTTGGATGAAGTCCCTCTATTCCATGAACTCTACCCAACAACAGGCTCCCCCAGGCATGTTCTCATGGCAAAAGTAGAGAAAAGCAAAAATAAGTGCTTTCCAAGTTGTATCACATCTTATAACACACAAGTTCAGTACAGAGATAGCCTTCATCTCTTTAGTGGTTGAAATTGTGACATTATTAAGGAAAGGGTGGTTATATAATGAGGTTGAAAGTTTGAGAAATTGAAAAATTATAGTCTCTTGATCTTCAAACCTATTAAGTAACAACAACAATGTATTTGAATCATCTACCCAACATATTCAACATACAATAATAAAGCAGGGACAGCGTCAACATTCTCCATTGACTAGGGAAAGAATGAGAAGCACATACATCACTGGTCCAGAGCGGTTCTGAAATCCCACTGGTCAAACCTTGCAAGGAAGAATAGTCATACTGTTGTCCACAGTTCCATCCTTTGACACATCTCTTTTTTTCGTATAGTCCTCAGCTATTTTTGGCAAAATGGACCCTTATCGATATCTGAGTAGCTTTTTTAGCCTGGTTGCTGCCTGTAGAAATTTGGAAGCCAGGAGGTATTTTTCTTTTTTTACATATGGAAATGATGCTGCTCCAGTTTGTCTTAAATAATCTTCTAATCTTCACAGGAAGATTAGAATGTTTTTTCCTATTAGTAATTGAGGTATTGCTTCAATTATTAGTTTAGGAACTGTGGAAAATGGTTGGATAGTTATAGGGTCCCACTGAAGATAAAAAGATAATATCGGTCAAAACATCATTCATCACCTCATAACCCCAAATCTGATTAATGGAACACAGGCATATTTTGTGCCTTCAGGATTTTGTAGTAATTAGAAGGCAGTATCTGATAATGTCCAAGAATGTTTGATTATGAAGCTTCCCTTTAAAATTTGTTAGAAGGGTGTACAAGGCAAGAACTGGCGTAAGGCCCTAAAATTCCAAGAAAGCACAGACCTCGCTAAACATGATGATAATGATCAGTCACTGCCCCCTCATTAACTTGATATCAATCAGCTACTGTCTCCTTGTTTGCTGCTCTATAATTGCTACTTTGAGTCACATAGCTGGTGGTCATAAAGATTCTTAACTTTCTCTGTAGATGGTATCACTTTTTTGAAACCTAAGGGTGGCTTCTGAGATATCTTCCAGGGCCTGCAGCTGACTCACCCAGACCGGTGGCCCATATCAAGGAACTAACTCAACTTGTCTTATTACCCCCTCCCTCAAGAACCAACTCAGTAAAGAAGACAATTTCTATACCCCTATGGTTCTGCCCTGAGCCCAACCAATTGGCAGACTCTAGATTTTAGTCTGCCAAACTCTCTTTAAAAACTCTTTCTCTGACATTTTTTGGAAGAAGGATTTGAGAAATTCCTCCTATCTCTTCGCAATATTCCTCCTATCTCTTAGGCACCTGCAATATTAAAACCCTTTCTCTGCTGTATCACTTGATGTCTCAGCTTATTGGCTTCCCCTTGGGCAGAGGACAAGGAACCTAGTTGGACTGGAATAGTTAATTATTTCACATTTAGGCTCTCACTGTGCCATAGTGATGCATGTCTGCCTGGAGAAGGCAGAGAGAAGATTTCATATTGCACACTTGTGCTGTTACATGAGGCTTATTCTTCAGTCACACAGTTTCCCTGCAATCAAATAGATATGTGTGTGTTTTTTGGTGATGACTCTGCCAGCTGTACAAGAAGCAGGGGCAAACATCTGCCTCTGGTGAGGGTCTCCTGCTGCTTCCACATGGGGGAAGGTGAAGGAGAACTGGCATGGATAGACACATGGTGAGAGAGGAAGTAAGAGAGAGTGTGTGTGGGGTGCCAGCCTCTTTTAAACAAGAAGCACTTGTGTGAACTATTAGAGGGAGAGCTAAGTCACTGCCCGTCCTAGAATGTTAGTCTATTCATGAGTGCTCTACAGCCATAACCCAACAATTTTTTTTTTATGCCTAACCTCCAACATTAGGAATCAAACTTCAGCATAGGATTTGAAGAGGTCAAATATCTAAACCATAGCCTCAGGTTGGCTTATGGCTCTGCAGGTTGTACAAGAAACATGGGACCAGCATGTGAATGTGGTGAGGGACTCTAGCTGCTTCCACTCACAGCGGCAGGTGAAGGGGAGCCAGCATGTGTGGAGATCACATGGTGATGGAGTACACAAGAGGCGAGGCTCTTTTTAACAACCAGAGCCTTTTGTGGGAACTATTACAGTGAGAACTCTCTCACCCTCACTCCCAGAGAGGGCATTAATCTATTCATGAGGGCTCTACCCCATGACCCAGACACCTATCATTAGGTCCCACTTCCAACACTGGGAAACAAATTTCAATATGAATTTTGCAGGGATCAAATATCCAAACCATAGCAACTATAGAAGTTTCTTCCTATATCCTGGATGTCAGTTCTTTGCCAGAAATAAATATTTTCTCTTAGTCTGTGGGTTGCATTTATATATTATCAATGGTGTCTTTGGAAGAGCAGGAGATTTTTATTTGGGTTAATTATAATTCACAATTTATTTTAATAATTAATACGCCTTTAAAATTCTAAGACATTTTTGACAGACACAAGACCACAAAGCTACTGTGGTCTTGGTTTTCTTCCAGAGGCTCAACAGTGTTAATTTTAGATAAATTATCTATCTTGAATTATTTTGTTATAAGGTATAAAGTAAGGACCAAAGTTAATTTTATTCTACATATTTATCCAGTGGGTTCATCATAAATTGTTTAAAGGGATATTCAGTCTTCCATCGAGCAGTCTTGGAATATTTGTTGAAAAGCTGTAACCTATATGTATTTGGGTTTATTTCTGCCAGTTTTTTTCTAGTTAATCATTCTCTTACAGTAATGCTTTTTTTTTTTTTTTTTTTTTTTTGCAGTTTTTGGCTAAGGATGGGTTTGAACCTACCACCTCTGGCATATGGGGCTGTCACCCTACTCTTTTGAGCCACAGGTGCCGCCCTCTTACAGTGATGCTTTAATTACTGTAGTTCTATGTCTTAGTCTGGTGTTTGTGATTTTATAGTAAGATTTAAATTAGGTAGTATAAATCAGTGGCATATTACATAAATATCTTATTAGAATTTTGATTGAGATCATGTTAAATCATACATAAATTTTAGGGAAATTTGATACCCTAATGATACTGATTTTTTAAACATATAAAATGGCATATGTATCCATTTAATTAAAAATAAAGAGATGGTGTAGAAATTTCTAAGTTCAAAAGAAATATCCATTTTTCTAAAGATCAAGTAAATCCATTTTTCCACACTTTCTCTGTGAAAAGAAGACAACATGAAAAATTATTGGCAGACTGAAAAGTTTTCCTAGAAAATGTTGGCTTCATCACAGTCTTTGAGGGTTTGTTTTTACTTTTGCATATAATGACAATTGGGAAGCAACTTGAGTAAGTTGCAAGGCACCATGCCAAATGGAGCAAAAAAAAGTTACTAAGAAATTCATTAAATTTAAATCTTAAGGCAACTATTTTCTGTCTGAAAACAGTAGGAGTATAATAAATCCCAGTGGGAAGGTTCTGGGCTTGTTGGATGGGACTGATAATGAAGTTTTTGTGTTGTAGTTGCAAATGTTAACAGATCACTAGTGCCTGGGAGGCTGGCTTCTTCTGTGTTATGCAGTTCCCGTTCCAAGTCAAATGCTCAGAATGATTTATAGACCACCAGGCTGGCATCTAGTGACTTTTTGGTGCTAACTCATATCCAATTCTAAAGCTGAGAAAGCTCCTGGGCTATCTCTATTGACACTACACTTACATAATGACTACAGCATGAAGTTGTTTATTTTAGCCACCTCTTCTGATATGACTTCTAAAGGATGTGTTCAATGTGAATAATAGCGTTCTGATTGAAAGAAAAGAATATTTCTTCTTCATAATTAAAAAAAAGAGAACCATCAATTTCTAATTTAAAATAATAAAAAAATTTCTAATTTAAAGTTTGCTATCTTTCATATTTTTATTTATTTAATTATTTAATTTTTAAATTTCAGATTAATATAACGGTACATATGATTGGGTTACATTGCTTTCATTTATTAGGTAGCATCTGAGTTGCAGTTGAGTCATTATAGCTATTAGGGGGAACTTATTGAGTCCCCTCCTCCCTTTCCTCTCACTTGGATTTCAATAAATTGAAAAAATTTAAGATATTTATGTAATATGCTATTGATTTCTCTTGTGTAGGCCTGTAGTTGTTCATCTGCTAATCGTGAGTACATAGGGTGCTCTCTTTTTAATTCTTTAGATACTTTACTAAGAAGAATATACTTTAACTCTATCCAGGTAAATACAAAAGTTGTAAAGTCTTTACCTTTTTTATGGCTGAATAGTATTCCATGGAATACATATGCCAAAGCTTATTAATCCATTTCTGGGCTGGTGGGTGTTTGGATTGTTTGAACATCTTTGAAAGTGTAAATTGAGCTGCTGTAAACATTTAAGTACAAATGTCCCTTGTGATAAAATGATTTTTTTTTCTTAAAACTCTTGATTTTCTGTGTTACACAATAAGTATAGAAAGACTAGATACGATTATTGCTGTAGATGAAAATTGACTTTTGGGTGAAATGCCACCAGAATATGGCAGTTTAACTCATGCTAAACATGAATGGAGAGAAGCTGGTAATACTGCAAGATTTCTAAATGTCAAAGAAAAACTAAGTAACTGGGAGGAATTCAAGGTAATTATTATTACCGAGGGAACCAACAGAAAGAGAGACTCAGGAATTGGGGGAGGTTTTTGAATAACCTACAAAAACCCATTAGTGAGAGAGTCACTTTTTAAGATCCACCTAGCAACAGATCACTGACACTAGAGCCTAATGACAGTAGCCTTTAAATTGGAATTAGCCTGTTCTTCTTTTTCTTTCTTGCATTCTAATTATGGAAGGTTAGAAAGATGAGAGAGAAGAATTCCTAGGCCAAAGAAAGAGAGAAGTGAACATTGGTCCTACTCTCTTATTGCAAATGTCCTCTCTTCAGCAATCTGTATGCATTAATTGTGTGTTATAAATTGTGAGCCAGTGTTTACCCACCACCTTAGTGAGTTTTGCATCATGGTCTACCACTTACCTTGATATGTGGCCGATAGCAGCTCTAGTTAGAGCTGCAGTATTGTTACAGTAGCTTGATATGCTAATCCTATCTTTTAATCTGCAGAGCTTTATTTATGTATAGATAATATCAGAAATAAATCTGCCCAGAAATGTCAAAGTTTGTAATTTGCCTTAGCTTTTTAAATAATTCATACTTTGAATTGCTGCACCTGCACTTTTAAATAGTTTTCTTGTGTAAAAATTATTTCTACTCAAAATGAAGAATACAAATTATACCTATAAGCTTATTTTTTAGATATGTGTTGTTAACATTAATGTTTCTGTGTATACCTGTTTAAATATTTTTCTTAAATTGAAGCAGATTATGCAGCATATATAGATTTTTAAATTTTCACCTATTCATTAATTTAATTCGTTAGTTATAATACTTTTTATTGTTAGTTTTCTGTGTTTTTAGTTGGCCTTTTACTTCAGTTGGGGGTCGAATTGGGTAATATGACATAATTTTTTTGATTGTTAGTTACATAAACCTTTGGTGATTTCCTACTATGAGGCAGAGATGGTATCTGTGCTGTTTGGGGCTTCATTTTTCACTTTATATTTACCACAATTCAGAGCCTTCTGTCACATCAGATGTCAATCTGAATTTTAATAGAACTGTATATTATTCATTTTAAATTTATGGTAGTCTCATTCATTCAGGTCTTCATTTATCTGAAGATCTTTCTTTTTTTTTTTTTATTTTGCTACCAACATATTCAAGGAGACATTAGAAGTATGAGAGGTATGTGCTGCTCAGAAAGTGAAAAAATAAAAAGTGGAATAAAATAAAATAATGCAACAAGTGCTTTTCTAGTCAGCCCTGGTCATCATAAATACAAAGAGGGTTCTTCAAGTTAAATAATAGCAAATATTCTAGTCAGAATATATGATTTTTATCCTTTCATTGGTTTTTGTGACATTGTGGTTTTTATTCTGCAAATTCTAAATATTATACATTTGCTTAGTGGATAAGAATATTATTTGCGAAGCCATAACTGTGGATTAGGATTTGGGTTCCACCCCTTTTGTTTTTTAATTTTTATTAAATCATAGCTGTGTACATTAATGTAGTCATGTGGTACAGTGTGCTGGTTTTATAAACAATTTGAAATATTTTCATCAAACTGGTTAACATAGCCTTCATGGCATTTTCTTAGTTATTGTGTTAAGACATTTATATTCTACATTTAGAAAGATTCACATGTACCCTTGGGTTCCACCCCTTCATATTAATTTTTTTTTGTAATTCTGTATTATCATCTTTATGATGATAAAATGAGTACTTACGACTTTGAGACTAATATATAGAATTTTTTCGAGGATTAAAAGATATAATCCATGTAAAGTGGTGGAAAAATGCATGACACAAGTTGAGTATTTAATAAATTTAATAGATTATTTTGCCACTGCTGTTGCTGCAAATTGGTCCCAAAGTCTTGTTAGAATAAGAAGCTATACATGAAACAAATCAATAAAAAGACAAAAATGGGCGCTAATGATGCACTACAAATTGTAGTAAGGGTGGTAGAGTATCCCATAGCAATACATCTCATCCTAAAGCAGCTGAAAATTCAGTTGGAAATATGAAATGACGTTCATCAACTAGTCAAACTATAAGCAGGTGCTACCACGTTCAGGGGTGACTGTAATTATATTGAAAGAGAGTATGAAGAAGAGGGGCCGAAGGTAGCTTCTGTAGCAAGGCAACGATAATTCTGAGGAGATACCATGTGGACCTTAGGTGTTGGTAGGATTTAGAACTAGACTCAAGAAGAAGGTACAGTTTGTAATACAAATCAGGATAGTGAACTTACAGTGAGCAAGAGAATGGATCCAAAGTGAGGCATTTCATCTGACTGCATGGAGGTTATAATTTCAAGAGTAACAGAAAGCCACATCTGCTAAATGGGAAATTGGGAACCAATAAATATCTGATAATTTACTCCACTATCTTCTTAGACTTCACAAAGTTATTGGGTGAGTGTAGAATCAGGAAATGTGAATTGAAACCTTAATCTTTTTTTTTTTTTTTTGAGACAGTTGTTTGACTCTGTCACCCTGGGTAGAGTGCCATGGAATTAGTTCACAGCAACTCAAACTCCTGGGCAAAAGAGATCCCCTTGCTTCAGCCTCCCAAGTACCTAGGACTACAGGTGTCTTCCACAAAGCCTAGTTTTTCTGTTTTTAGTAGAGACGGGGGTCTCACTCTTGCTTAGGCTGGTCTGAAACTCCTGAGCTCAAGCTATCTGCCGGCCTCACTCTCCTAAAATGCTAAGATTATAGGTGTGAACCACTGTGCCTAGCTTGCAACCTTCTTCTGATTAAAGTGGAAGTCATTCGGAAGTTTGTCATATGATGTTCCTTTATTTTAATAAAGAGGTTTTATATTATTTGTAAATAAAAGGTTAGATTTACAGTTATTCAAAAACTATACATTTGTTAAGTCCATTAACTGATGTTCATTCACCTGGAGGTATGGTTTATCAAGAAGCTTGACCCATTTCTGTTCAGTAGTTATTTCAATAGAAACTTGGTGATATCATAAAGCTTTCTTGTGTCCTAATCCACGCAGCCCACGGTAATAAAACATGAAGATACCACAAATATATTACACTTATTTTCATGACACAGAAATATAGTATAAAAGTAACAACCCTAAAAGGTTAAAAAAAAAAGTTAAATAGGGTGGCACCTGTGGCTCAAAGGAGTGAGGTGCCAGACCCATATGCCGGAGGTGGTGGGTTCAAACCCAGCCCCAGCCAAAAACTGCAAAAAAACAAACAAAAAAAAGGTTAAATATAAAACACTGAAAAGTGGAAAAGGGTAGTTAGAGACAAGATGATATGGGACAAATCATAGAGCAAGAATAGGGACCATCTAACAGTAGCATTTCACGTAAGACCAAAAGAAAACACGAACGGAGACAAAACTAAAGGCCTTTTTTGAATACAAGATTAATAAGAGACAATGTTAAAAAACTTTCAAGTCTTATTTGCTTTAAAAGAAGCAATTGCAAGTAATTAGATGCTGATATTTCAGCTGGATAGATTATATCTAACCGATGTCCAATTGTAGTGGTACAGTTTCCGACAAGGATTCTAGAAAGACAAATGATTTGATTGGTGCTGAAAGCGTCTAACAGAAATTAAGGATGTTGAATCCAGAAATTTGAAGATGATGGGATAACATATACTTGAATTTTTAAATTCTGAAGGGATGTCAAAGATAAAATAGTGCAGCTTCAGAAAGCAGAAATTTAAGTAGAGGCTCCAATAATCAGGTGAGTAGAGATTACAGAAGAGCAAATTTGAGCTTCACGTAAAGAAAAAAACTTTCTAATAAGGAGTCTTGTCCAAAATAACTTTGTGATGGTCCCGAGAGTATTCAACAAGTGAAGAAATCACACTTAGTCTTTGCTCTTCGCATAGTCCTCCTGGGATGACCCTGGATTTTAACCTTGTTATGAAGTTATAATTGACTTATTTTTTAGTCCTCTCTCAGAGGGATGTCTTTCTCCAAACTTCTAGAAAACTTTATACTGCAATTGTCTGAAATAGTTTCATGAGGTTGGGAAAAACTAAGACTACCATGGATGCTGGCTGCTTCTATTTTTGTAGGTCATCAGGGATCAGGGAATCTTTATGTTCATCTTGAATTTCCATTTTGCTACCATCTTCATTCTAGGGCCCATGAAACATGTCAGCATCGGGGTAAGGGATTTTCATGTAGTTTTGTTTCATAGATTCATTGGTGCTTCTTCAGTTCTGGTAAAGAATATCCATACTTCTCCAAGAAAACTGAAGAGATTCCTAGTCCATCATCTTCACCCTGTATTCAGGAAGACAAAACTACACAGGTTTTCAAACAAAATTACATTAAAGAAAGCGTCAATTTTAATACTAGGTAAGGGGAAATTGCGGATCTAGGCAAACCCACTGAGAACATGGTCATGCCATGTCTAGGAGGGTTGTTGTTTCATTGGGGGTTATTTGAGACATTTTATTTTGGCATTCTCATCGATAGTTTTTATTTTTCAAATATATATTCTTTTCTAGGATGAAATAACTAATTTGGTATTCTGTGGTTTCATGTGAAAAAGTTCACAAGACAGAAAAGAAATATAAATTCAGGTAAGAATAATTATAAAACAATCATATCTATTTCAGTCATATAATAAGATAGCCAAGAACATTTTCCATCTCCTTACAATGTTTTTTCTTGAGTTTTAAAGTGTGATGTGCCATAAATGAAAGACTATCACAGTAGAAATACACCTCAGTAACTTGTCTTTCATTGCATGGCAGAAAATCATTGATAGTTAAATGCGGCTAAGAATATGATAATTTAATGCTTAAAATATAGTTCTGGTAATGTTGACAGTATTTTATAATCTTAATCTTTCTTGTTTCACTGCTTAGAAAACTTTACAGTCACAGTCATTCTCTATTACCTCTATTTTGATTTTTTCAAACCTAAATTGGCTCTTTATTTAAAATTCTTTATTATGGAGATAAACTTTTTCATAGTTTATGTTCTATACTTTTGCATGAAAGACATAACACTACTTAACTGTTATATACTCCATTACTCCAGATTAGAATCATCAGCTCATCCTCACAGGTACCTTGTCAGCATTTTCTGCTGTGAATGCAAACATCATGACACAATATGGTACCGTGCATCGTGTCATATCATAAGTTAATGGGACATTTAATTCTTTTTGGTTTCATTTTTAGTATCAAGCACTATATTTGGCACAGAATAGATTCTTAAAAGTATTGGCTAAACACATTAATGGATGATCAGACAGATGGAAATGGATTAGCTTTGAAAAAGTAATATGCTGCTTTCTTTGATATAGGCTCTAAAGGGTAGCATTTGATTTGGAATAAGAACTTCACACTTTTTCTCTTCCCTCTTCTCCTCCTTTCCTCCCTCCTCCTGTTCCTCGTCTTCCTCCTTCTTGTCTTCTTAAGTAAGATAAAAATGACAAGGCCTGTTAAGCTTGACATTGTAAACAACTTTATTGAGATACCCTTGACCCATGAAAATTGTATGTATATACTTCAGGTGTAAATCTTGATGTTTCAGGGCACATATACATTGTGAAATGATCACCACACTCGAACTAATTAAGTCACACACTTTTTGACTCATTGGAGAAGCAAGAGATATGTGTGAAATTACTTCAGCATGTCTTAAAAGTCCTTCCTATTCTCTGTAACAGACCTCCTTTTCCCATTCTAAACAAACGAATAATGGCTGACACATGAAACTATTTCTATCTGGCGTTATGCCTTCAAAGATTCATTCTATTACTTTTAGAAGAAATTTTAATTATCCTCAGATATGCTAACCTATAGATCCAGTTCCTCTCTTCCAATAAAATTAAATTACTATACATTTATTTGAGTGGATTGATAGGCATCATAAAGGGGTTAGGGTGAGGGTAGGGACTGAAACTAGTATTATTATGTTCAATCACTTTTTTTTCTGTTGATTTTGTGTCCTTTCTGGAGGAAGATGTTGAGAGAGGTAACACATGACAGATGCAAACAGGGCCATGCAGGTTTTGCAAAGTGAGGGACTTTTGTAGAACTCAGGAAAACAAAAGAAGTAAACGTCTTCTGGTTGAGGGAGGATGGAGAGTCACAGAGAAACTCTGAAAACTCTCTAATTTTGCCTTCTAGTTCACTGCTTATTTCAGCTTTGGCAAAGAGTTTCTGGTTCATTTGCTGGTTTTTAATTTCCATACAACTTAGAAAAATGAATGACATTTGGTATAAATGCCACCAAAGAAGAAAATATATGGTAGGGCCATCCAAATCACTAGACAATTTATAATGAGTGTGTTGTTTCATACAAAAATTAAAAAAAAAACAAAAACCCTGGACTGGGCACAGTGGCTCATGCCTGTAATCCTAGCACTCTGAGAGGCTGAGGTAGGTGGATCACTGGAGCTCAGGAGTGAGACCATCTCTACTAAAAATAGAAAAACTAAGGCAAGAGGATTTCTTGAGTCCAGGAGTTTGAGTCCATAGCTGTGAACTGTGATTCCCTGGTACTCTACCTCGGGCAAAAGAGTAAGACTCTGTCTCAAAAAAAAAAAAAAAAAATCCTCAGAAATATTTCAAAGTAACCAAAGTTGTTTTCGTTGCTTAACAAGTCACCCAAATCCAAATAGGTTAATTTGGATGTTTTAGAGAAGTTAATCCTTATTAATACTTCTATATTTACACACACACATACATATATAAAGTCATCATTCACATTTTACTTTTTTGCTTAAATAAAATTATACTAGTTCCAGGAGCTACAGAGTTACTGCACTTTAAAAGATCTTTAAGTAGGCTCGGCGCCTGTGGCTCAATCGGCTAAGGCGCCAGCCACGTACACCTAAGGTGGCGGGTTCGAATCCCCAGCCCGGGCCCGCCAAACAACAATGATGGCTGCAACCAAAAAAAAAAAAAATGGCCGGGCGTTGTGGC
>CAUYQV010044235.1:0-10027 GCA_963574575.1 Galagoides demidoff | reverse complement strand
GGGGTTTTCACATTCAATCCAAAATACTTCCATCAAACTGATCACAGCCTTCATGTCATTTTCTCAGTTATTGTTTTAAAACGTTCTGATTCTACTCTTAGAGAGTTTCACTTGTACCCCTGTAAGATAAACCTCAAAAATGGTCCCTCCAATTCCCCTCCCTCCACCCATTCCCCTCTCCCTTCTCCCTCCCCCCCCACATTCTTAGGCTATTTGGTTATATAGCTTTCATATAAAAGGTATAAATTAGTTTCATAATAGGGGTGTGTACATTGGATACTTTTTCCTCCATTCTTGTGATAGTTGTCCTCTTTCTTCCTGATGTGCTAAGTCATGAGTTCCTCCTCTATATGAAAGGGATGGTGTTTCCAGGAATACTCTTGCGTCTTCAGTCTGAACTGCTTGATATCCATGTAGGGAAAGGATATGAGTGGTTTTTTTGGGGGGGTGACTGACTGATAAATAAATTGAGAGATGAGGAGGAGGACTACTGGCCCAAACTAAGAATGAAAAAGGTCATAATTTGGTTCAGTGCCCATACCACAGTGGTTATGGTGCCAGCCACATACACTGAGGCTGGCGGGTTTGAACCCAGGCAGGGGCAGCTAAATAACAATGACAACTGAAACAACAAAAAAAAAATACCTGGGCATTTTGGCAGGAACCTGTAATCCAAGCTACTTGGGAAGCTGAGGCAAGAGAATCACTTGAGCCCAAGAGTTTGAGGTTGCGGTGAGCTGTGACACCATGGCACTGTACCAATGGTGACATAGTGAGACTCTGTCTTAAATGAAAAAGATCATAATTAGTGGCCTTGAAATAGTAAATAACCAAGAAAGCCAGGAATCAAATAAGTATCAGGGATTAGATGATTCAAAATTTGTTTGTCTCTGTTTGATTCATTCTCAGAGTTTTGTTTTTTTTTTTTTTTTACTTTTCCTGTGATTATTTCTGACTGGTTCACAAAGAAACAACATTCTTCTCTCAGAAAAATGCATGTGCCTCCTTTTTCTGCTGTAAGTAGATCTAAGGCTCAGCCATTTTGGAGGACTACTGTAGCTAAAGAATTAATTCGGGATCGTAGGGTGACTGAAGAGTTATCTACCTTTTCCATATATTTGTTGAGTTCTAGGGAGAGTTGCTGGTAAAAGTGAGTTGACGTACTAATGCCTGCAATGCTTGTGCCAAGTCCAGCCAATATGCCTGTTCCAAGGAGTACAGACTTGGGGGTAAGGAAAACTATGGTGCAAAGACCAGAGTGGCTAGCATGCAGGCACCTATAAATAGAGATGCCATAGAGGAAAAATATTCTCAGAGAGGCAGAGGATGAGTTAGACAAGAGAAAAGTTGAATTGAGGGAACAGAGGTCAGGTTTGGTAAAGCCTACAAAGTCTCCTGTACCAGTGAATATGAAGCAGGTTAAATTGGGGGAGGCTAGGAGTAGAAAACCTTGTAGTTATGGGGCCAAACAGAGCTGTGTTATTTTCTGCCAGAACAGAAGGGTTATATGTGTCGGGTATAGGTATGGGATTGAAAAGATCTTGAAATAAAGAAAGGCACATCTGGCATCCTAAAGGGGAGAAGAGAGAGGAAGAGTTCAGGGAAGATGAGAAAGAGAAAGAGTTTAAAAGTCAGAGAATAAGGGAGTGCTGTTGTAGATCTTTCAGGACAGTAAGGTCTAATACTTTATAGGGTGGAGGGGTTATACTGGAAGAGATGAGTTTTTTTTATGAGTTGTCCTGTTTCTTCCTGATGTGCTATGTCCTGAGTTCCTCCTCTATCTGATAATCCTACATGAGTGAGGTAGGTCCAGCAGACAGTAGTCCCAACTTCACCTCTGGGGCATCCAGTGCCTTTTATCTTGCCAGTCCAGTACTTCTTTCCTCCAATTGGTTTCTGATTTTCTCTGCTGAGGATTGGAGTAAGAGCTGGTTTATTTTTCTAAGTTCATTCCTGATTTCCTGGAGGATGGGAAAATAGTTTCCTATGATGGAGTCTAGAAGGGATCCAGAGCATAGTAGAATAGTTCTGCCATACATTATTTCAAAGGGGCTGTAAAAGGGGTGTTGTGTTGGGTAAAGAGAATGTGGAGTAAAGCAACGGAGAGGAGCTTAATCCAATCTTGTTTGTGTTGGAGTACTAACTTCGTGAGATGGGGTTTAAGAATGTTGTTCATTTGCTTTACTTTTCCTGATGATTGGGGCCTGTAAGGCCACTGGACTCCTAGGGTTTGTGAGGTTTGGGAGGTTATCTGGCTAATGAAAGCCGGGCCGTTGTCACTCAGAATGGAGTTGGGGAGGCCAAATCTAGGAATTATGTGGTGGAGGAGGGTGAAGAATTTATGGGTTATATTGACTGTTGTGGGGAAGGCTTTGAACCACCCTAAAACGCTATTGACCCAAACTAGAAGAAGTCTATATTTCCATGCAGGAGGCATGTGGAAGAAGTCAATCTACCAGTGTTGTCTGAGCATTTGTCCCTGAGCTTGACGTGTGGGAAAAGGAGGTGTTTTTATGGGCCCCCTGGGGTGAGACCCAGGTAGAGATTGTACAAGAATGATTCATCTGTTTTAAAAGGGAAGATTGTCATGAGTGAGAAAGAAGCAGAGAAAGAAGGGTGTAAAGAGGCTTGAAGCCAACATGAAGGCTATGATGGAGGGAAGAGAGGAAATTTTGTGCTTGAGAAGAAGGAAGAATAAATTTTCCCTGTTGAAAGAACCATCTTCCCCTTGTGTGAAGGTGCCAGTAATTGTCCTGATCCTTGGATGTGTATACTGAAGAGAATTTATTGAAGGACACATATTGGCCTTCAGGGATGGGGGGATCTAAGGGCATTGAGCTGCCCATTTGGCTTCTATATCAGCTTATTGGTTGTATTTGAAAATTGGATCTGTTTCATTCTGGTGGCCTTTAAGTGGATGATGACCACTTCCTTTGAGAGAGTGGTGGCATTCAGGATGTTTTTAATGAGTGTGGCATTGATAGTAGAGGAGTCTTGGGTGGTAATAAATCTTCTTTTTTGCCATATGACTGCATGGTGATAGATTATATGAAAGTATACTTAGAATTTGTGTATATGTTAATGGAGCAGCTTCATGCAAGTTGTACAGAGGATGTGCATGGAGGTGCCAGGGGGCAGAGTAGTAGAGGTGACAATGCAGGAAGAAGACACAATGGCAAAGTTTGCCTTGGCAGTGGAGTGAGAAGTGGGCTTAGAAGAGCTACCATTGATAAACTAGATGTCTTTGAAATTAGGTAAGGGAAAGTGGGAGATGTTGGGAAAAGGGCATAATCTAACCATGACTAAAGGCAAGAAATCATGGAATGAGTTCTGAAAAGTGAGAGGGTCATGTTAATGAAGGGCAGATAATGGAAATAAAGGATTATATGTCCTTAGGCCAGGAAAAAGTGGAGGTTAGATTTTTCTATAAAGAGGATTAGGAGATGAAGTAAACCAGGTGTGGAAAGTAAAGATGATAAGAGTTGGGGGGAGAAAAGGGGGTAGGATGGGTGAAGAGAATGATATTGTGAGGATCACGCCTATAATTTATCCTATTAGGGTACATGTGAATTTGTCTAAAGGTTGAATATAAATGTCTTAACACAACAACAAAAAAAAATAATAATTAGATTTTATATGAAAAAAAGAGTTGGTGTTTTAAAAGGTATGGAATATTATGAGGGGTAAGTAGATACATGGAGGAATGGCAGGTAAGTTTCTGGACCTCCAGGAAAAGGAAGTACATGGTTGCCACTGCACAGAGGCAAGAGGGGAAGCCTAGGGTTGTGAATTATATCTGTTTTGAGAGGAATGCTATCGGAAGATTATTGTGAAGTTTCTGTGTTAGGAACCCTACTGCACATCCTTGGTGTTCTGAAACTGAGAGGTAAAATTGATAGAGGGGATCAGGGAGATGGAGGGAGAGTGTTCAGGACAGATAGGAATGTAGGGAGAGAAAGGAGCTTGAGCAAAGGTGGTGTGGGTTTAGGTCGGTTGGAGAACCTTTAGCAGCAGTGTATAGAAGTTTACCTGAAGCTGAAAAATTGGGAATTCAGGCTCTAAAATATCCTAGAACTCCCAGAAAGGAGGTCATTTTTTTTTTTCATGGAGGGGAGATGTCCTGAAAGCAGTTAGGGGAATGAGTTTTTCTCATTCCTGCAAGAGAATGCTGAGATATCAGACAGAGAGAGAGGTTAACTGGGCTTTGGAAGGAAGCAATATACACCCCTTGGTGGTGAGGAAAGAGAGTAGGTGAATGGTGTCTTGCTGGGAGATGGTAGAAAGGGGGCTGCATTAGAGAATGTCATCTACGTAATGAAGAACTATAGAATTTTTTTTTTTTGTAAAGTTAACTGCTGGAGGTTGGCCTGAAGTGCCTGACCAAAGTGATGAGGACTGTCTCCAAATCCCTGCAGGAGAACCATCCAGGTGACTTGTTGGCTGGTGGAGGAATCAGGATTCCTCCAGGTGAAGACAAGGAGGTGTTGGGAGAGCTCATGGATGGGGATGGTAAAAAAGCATCTTTGAGATCTAAAATTGTGTAATGGGAAGTATTGGAAGGAATTGCAGATAGGCTATAGGGATTGGGGAATACTGGGTGAGTAGGCTGATCAATTTCATTAATGGCCCATAAGTCTTACAGTAACCAATATGAATCATTGAGTTTTATTATAGGAAGTATGGGAGTATTGTAAGGGGGAGTTAGTAGGTTTTAGAATACTGGCTGACAGGAGTTTGAGGATAAGTGGTTTAATGCCTCTAAGAACCACTGTGGAGATTGGGTATTGTTTAAGAAAAGGATATGAATGTTGGGGCTGGGGGCAATGAGAATAAGTGAATTATGGGAGGCTGTGGAAGGAAGAGAGGTATCCCATATTATGGTCTCTATGGGGAGGTCAGATTGAGAGAATGGAGGGATTGTAGGGGAGGGGTTAGAGTAGGAAAGGTAGTGAGAGGTGGGAGCTGGCAGAAATCATCGGGGTTGACTGTAATTTTGAGATGTCTCTACCTAGTAGGTGAATGCTGCATTAAGGAATGATAAAGAATGAATGTGAAAAAGAGTGTTTGGAAAGTGAGCACCACAGGGTGGGGTAGCATGAGGATGTAGCAAATTGCCAACAATACCCATCACCAAGATCTCTGTTAGATGTAAAGGAGGGTAGGGTGGAGTAAGTCAACCCAGTATCAATGAGGAAAAAGACTGACTTAATTTTCACTAGTAGAGGTACCCAGAGATCAGTTTAAGTGATCGTTCAGGGGCCTACTGCATCTCTAGAACCTGTCAGTCTTCAGTGGCCAAGCCCAATAGTTAGAGAAATTCAGCCAGGTCCTGCGAGTGACTGCAGACTGGATCCTTAGAAGGACCTGGGCAGTCAGATTCCAGTGAGGACCTCTGCAGGCTGGAGGTGGCCTGGGGGGTACTTGGATTTGGGCAATCCCTGCCCCAGTGGCCAGTTTTTCCACACTTAAAGCACAGTCCTGGGAGAGGTTTTCTTTTCCTTGACTGCCCATAGGAGAAGTAGCCAGGACTTGTCTAATGGAGGAAGCAAATAACTAGAGCTCTGAGAGGCACTGCCACTTAGAGGCCTCTTCTCTGTTATTGAAGACCTTGAAGGTCAGGTTGATGAGATGTCTGTGGGGGGGTCTGAGGCCCTTGAGGGGACTTTGGGAGTTTTTTCCAGATTTCGCGTACAAACTGGGAGATAAAATGCATGTTGATAATAAGTCTACCCTTATTGCTCTCTGGCAATAGGGTGGTATAGCAGTGGAGGGCTTCATCAAGATAAGCTAAAAACTGGGCAGGATTTTCACCCCATTTCTGTGTTTACTTACAGCAGAAAAAAGAGGCACATGCATTTTTCTTGGAGAAGAATGTTGTTTCTTTGTCAATCAGTCAGAAATAATCACAGGCAAAGTAAAAGAACTCTGAGAATGAATCAAACAGAGACAAATGAATCTTGAATCATCTAATCCCTGATCCTTATTCAATTCCTGGCCTCCTTGGTTACTTCCTATTTTAAGACCACTAATTATGACTTTTTAATTCTCAGTTTTGGACCAGTAGTCTTTCGCCTCATCTCTCAATTTATTGACCAGGCAGTCACCAAAAAAACAATCTCATACCCTTGCCCTACATGGACATCAAGCAGTTCAGACTGAAGACCCAAGAGTGTTCCTGTAAACACCACCTTATTCCCCCTCCTTTTTTTTTTCTTTATTGGAAGCCCACACAGAACCTCAACCTGCAGGAAGCAGCCAAAGAGACACCACCCCATCACACTGCTTCCTTATTATAGACTAAAAAGACCAAGATGACAAGGATGAGTGCAGGGATCTGCCCCAAATAGAACCAAGCACAGAGACAGAAATAAATGCACAATTCTTGCCTAGAAAGGAATTAGTGCACCACCCCCAAGCTCCAGACCCTTACATTCCCACCCTGCCTTAATCCAGGTGCTGACTTCCTTTTTGAACTCAGTCTACTTCCTGAGTGAATA
This sequence comes from Galagoides demidoff, assembly GCA_963574575.1. NCBI lineage: Eukaryota > Metazoa > Chordata > Mammalia > Primates > Galagidae > Galagoides > Galagoides demidoff. Next base: position 3,530 of record CAUYQV010044235.1, on the reverse strand, counting down.
AAGACCATGTTGCCCACACAAAACCTGGACTCTGTTTCCTTTTGTTCATGTCTCAGAATAACCTCTCAGGTTATGGGGCAGATAAACTTTCTTTCACTTTTATTCCCTATACTTATACTTTTCTATACTGTTTGCATTTTTATAGAAGAAGCATGTTTCCATATAAAATTGTTAAATTATGAAGAAAAAAAAGAAATAGACCTGAAAAGGACCAGAAAGAAATAAACCATTAGTTGGTATTAGTGAGTTTTGAGATCATGGATTATTTTCATCCTCAATTTGCTTTTCTTAATTGCCTGATGTTATGACAATAACCATGTATTATTATACTTAAAAATGTCTCAAAAAAGTACACACTGGATTACAACATTAAGACATGTTAACTATTCCATTATATGATAAATTTAATGGGCTTTCATTTTTCCTACTTATTGTCAAACCACTTTCTAGTTACTATGAAGAAAATAAAAAAAATACTAGGAATATGTTTAAAAAGAAATATTGTGTACTTATATGGAAGAGGTGGCAAAACTTTACTGGAGAAGATAAAAGAAGTAAATCAGTAAATGAATAAGCTATATTCTTAGATGGGAAAATTAATTATTTTAAAGATGTTACTTCTTCTCAAATTAATGTAGTATATACATTTTAAGCAGCACCAGTTTAAAAATCCTAAATTGGGGAACGGTTGACAAAGTTATTGAAAATTTAATCAGAGGAATAAATATAAAAGTTGTCAATATTTTACAAAATAGTAGATGATACTTTATTTTAAATTTTTAATTGAGTTAAAGGATATTCAGAAAAAGGTTTAGAGAGACAGTGAGGGTCACAATATTAATTTAATTTACATATAAGCACAACTGGACAACGAATTCAACCAAAACACCAGTATAGGAAAGGGCAGAAAAAGTATATCAAAATGTTAACAATGGTACCCTCAGAGTGTTGTATTCTCCTTTATAACATTTCCAAACTTTCCATTTTTAACAAATAATGGACATATTATTTCTGTGATGATAAAAAGGCAACAGCAATCAAGTTATCCTTTAAAATGCTCACAGGAAAATAAACAATAGAAATGAAAAGAAAAATTAGATGGGTAAAAGAGCCAAGGAAAACATGCAAAAGTATGTTCAACCTAACAATTTTAAAAAGCCAGTTAAAAAAAATCCTTATCTTCTCTAAATTGATAAAGACATTTTAAAAGGATATTTTTCAAGGGAGAACCCCAGCTTTCATGGTAACAGAAATATACCCACTTCTATTTCTTTCTTTTTTTAAAACACAAAGGACAGAAGAAGATAGGTTGGTTTTCTTTTTGTGATGCTCTGTTGCCGCCTATAGAAAGCTATGTTAAAAGCATAACTAAAACTAAAAAATTATTCCCTTGACATGAAATCCACTGGAAAAGTATTCCCAAAATAAATAAAAAAAATTAATATTCATTTGAGACCCAGGCTTCTCTGTAGCTACAGAGGTAAAAGGGAGATAATCAGGTGGAAAGTCTTAGATCTATGTTACAAATGTTCAGTTCTCAAATTAATGCAGGAAAGGGATTGAAAAAAGTAAACAGATACACAGGGAATATAGGACATTTTGGGGCCAAAAAACAAACTTCAACAATTTTAAAATAATTGAAATCATAGATAACTTACTTATAAATAATGAATCAAATTTGAAATCGAAAAGAAAAGTATCTCAAGAATGGAAGAAAAAGTATTCAATGTACACAGCCCTATTTTGAAACTAGTTTATAGCTTTCATAGGAATGTTATAACCTAATTATAGCCTTAGAATATGGGGAGAGGGTGGGATAGGGGAGAGGAGAGGGGTGGATGGGTGGAGGGAGGGTGATTGGTGGGATCACCTCTATGGTTTATCTTACAAGGGTACAAGTGAATCTTTCTGAAAGCAGAGTATGAATGTCTTAACTCAATAACTAAGAAAATGACATGAAGGTTATGTTAACCAGTTTGATGAGAGTATTTCAAAATGTATATGAAAAAACCACACTGTACCCTGTGATTGCATTAATATACACAGCTATGATTTAATTAAAAAAGTAGAACTAAATGAGAATATAAATGCAACCTATCAGAAATATGTAAGATCGCCAGGCACTGTGGCTCATGCCTGTAATCCTAGCACTCTGGAAGCCCAAGCTGAGTGGATTGCCTGAGCTCACTGGTTCCAGACCAGCCTGAGCAAGAGTGAGACCCCATATCTAAAAATAGCCAGGCACTGTGGAGGTGCCTATAGTCCCAGCTACTTGGGAGGCTGAGGCAAGAGAATCACTTGAGTCCAAGTGTTTTAGGTTGCTGTGAGCTATGTTGCCACAGTACTCTACTGAGGGCAAAAAAGTGAGACTCTGCCTCACAAAAAGAAAAGAAGAGAAAGAAATACATGGGATGCAGCTAAAATAATGCTGAAAGGAAGTTTATAGCACTAAATGTTTATATTAGAAAAGAAGATCTATAATCTAAGTTTCTCCCTACAGAAAGTAGAAAATCAAATGCAAAATAAGCAGCAAGGTGCAGTGGCTTATGCCTGCAATCCTAGCAGTCCAGGAGGCCAAGGAGAATGGATTGCTTGAGCTCACATGTTCCAGATAAGCCTGAGTAAGAGCAGACCTTGTCCACACTAAAAATAGAAAAACTAGCTGGCTTCATGGTGGGTACCTGTAGTCCCAGTTACTTGGGAGGCTGAGGCAAGAGGATCATTTGATCCCAAGTGTCTGAGGTTGCTGTCAGCTATGATGATGCCAGAGCACTATACTTACAGTGACAGAGTGAGACTGTCTTACAAAAAGAAAAAAAGAACAAAATAGACACAAAAAAGAAAGTAAAAAAAGAACAGAAATTAATGACATTGAAAACGGATTCCATCATAATGAAAAATGAAATATTTATCATTTGCAGCAAAATGCATGGAACTGGAGGTCATTATGTTACATAAAATAAACCAAGCACAGAAAGACAAACATTGCATATTCTCACTCATATTTGGGATGTGTAGAAGGATGTAAAAAAGTGGCTCTCTTGGAGGTAGAGAATAAAATGAAAATGGTCACCAGAGGCAGAGAAGGGAAGGATGGAGGAGATAAAGAGACACTGGTTAAAGAGTACAATATACAGTTAGATAGAAGAAATAATCACTGGTGTTTAGTAGTACAGCAGGGAAATTATAGTTAATAATTTACTGTATATTTCAAAATAGCTAGAATAGAAGAATCATAATGTTTCCAACACAAAGAAAAAACAAATGTTTAAAGTGATAGATATACAGATTACCCTGATTTAATCACTATACATCGTATACAAGTTTAAAAATGTTACATGTATTCGCAAAATGTAGACATCCATTATTTATATATCAATATGAAAAGAGGAAAAATAGATAAAAACGGCTCGGCGTCTGTGGCTCAATCTGCTAAGGCGCCAGCCACATACACCTAAGGTGGCGGGTTCGAATCCCCAGTCCGGGCCCGCCAAACAACAATGATGGCTGCAACCAAAAAATGGCCAGGC
>CAUYQV010044234.1:0-12715 GCA_963574575.1 Galagoides demidoff | reverse complement strand
AGCTACTTGGGAGGCGGAGGCAGGAGACTCGCTTGAGCCCAGGAGTTGGAGGTTGCTGTGAGCTGTGATGCCATGGCACTCTACCCAGGGGGATAGCTTGAGGCTCTGTCTCAAAAAAAAAAAAAAAAAAAAAAAAGAAGTTTAACCACAACTTACAAGCCTGGGTTGCATTTTACCTGAGGCAAGCCACAGATTTTTTTTTTTTTTAAATATGAGAAAGGAGTGGGTCTTCCCTAAACAGATTGGCTCTGGCCATGGAACAAACATCTTTATTATAATCAAAGAAACAAGAAAAGGGCTGTTAATCTGCCACCCCCCACGGACGGTCCAAGAACTGGGCTGGAAGTGGAAAACATTAGTGTCCTTTCTTTATATTTCAAGCCCAATAAACTCACATTTGAACAAAGCAAGCAAAGAGCGAATTCCATTTCACAACTGTCAAAAGACTGATGTTGGCTCCATTATCGTCAAATGTCCTTTTTTAATACAGTTCATTGAATTGGCTTTTGTGGAATACCTATTCCATCTAAGTGTTGGTTCAGGAGATAGTTTAAAATGAAACCGGAATTTGTAGTTCAACAGTAAAATAAATGGAGATAAACACACATAGTCAAGACTACCCGGGAAGGTTCTGTAGATGTTGTCTGTCCGTGTGCAGTACTAAAATTAAAATCACACACACGTGTGTGTGTATAAAACGTTGACTAAAATAAATAAAAATTGGGAGATTGTATTTAAAATAGCCACTTCTTTCCTTATCCAATGTAATAGATTTCTAATGTATTTTCACCTTGTAATGTGAATCTGCTTTTAGGAATGAAGATGAGTTAGGATAGACTTTGTGCATCGTTGAAATGAATGTCTCTAACAAGAAGAAAATGGATTTCTGCTGAGTCCTTATTGCAGACTTTTCCCAGGGCACTAAACATGTACAAGTAGCATCAATGTAACAAGTGGTTCAGGTTTCAAATTCTGCTGAATGAAAAGGAAATCAGGTTTTGTTATAACGTAATTGCTGATTGCTCAGTACAGAGTTGACATTCTTCTTCTTACTGCTGATGTCTGTGGAGTGTTTGTGATGCCCCGCAGGTTGTGATAACTCCTGGAGGTGTCCATTATTGCAGTGAGCACTCCTTCCCACAGCTTTATGAGGCAGATACACTTGCTATACCCAGTTTTCCCGAGAGAAGCCTGAGCCTTGAGGTGGTTTACCCCCCAAGGATTATCAACAGCTAGTGAGTACAAGGGTTGCTAAACAGATTCGAAACTTTGTAACTTCAGAGCCCATTCAAATCTTTTTTTTTTTTTTGACAATGATAGAAATCATTGTTCTAACATTGGTGGAAAACGAATCTGACATAGATCAGGGGATCGGTAGCCTTAGGAAGTCCCGGTGACCCCCATCTTAGGATTAACCTTCTTATAATCTTGGCAGAATATGTGGGTGGGGAGATCATTGAGTGGACAGATGGATGGGTAGACAGACATACAGATTGATGACACAGAAGAAAAATTGACAAAAGACGTGAATATAGTTTTCAGACAAATGCATGTAGATAACCTATAAGTACATGAAAATATGTCTGTATATGAAGCCTGTGCTGAACTCTTCCTAGATAAAGGGCTACCTACCTCGTTGCTGACTGTCGTTATGCTCACCTTGGAGGTCCTCCCCTTGGGAAGCTATGCACTGATGCCGGCACCGAGTCCACCCTTCAGAGCAATTTTGGAACTCATTCTCTGGAGCGACCATCGCTCTGAGGCACACAACATCATGCAACCCCAATAATGAACTCCACTCAGCAAGACACCACCACATGGTGACAGGAACATAGCAGAGAGACAGTGATTCCTCAAAGAGAGGAAACCTTACCTATGGTCTGTGCAGTGCGGTGAATGGTAAGTGCAAGGTAGCATGTTCATGACTTCACTGTCAGACCTGTGCACAATGATGCCTCTGATGGCCATTACAGAAAAGAAGTTGCAGGATAGTTTTGAAGGGTGAACTAGACCCTGGTGTTGGAGACCGTAATGATGTTCAGCCATGAGTGGTGTAGTGCTTTTTCTAGGATCTGTCTGCAAACTTAATTGTCATCTACGTGACAATAAATTTCCATAGACGTGGGTATACGTGGTGTTTTGGCTGTGTATGTGAAAGTTTCACATATTGGAAAATACTACATTTGACAAAGCAGGTCTTTTATACACTGTTGGGGAGAGTGTGGAATGTTGCCTTCTTTTGTAGAAGTCGATTTGAAAATTTTTATTTAGAAAAAGGATACTTCACCCACCATTTGTGCCTCCAGGATTTATATGATAGATCAGTTTGCAGAGACGCAAGTTGGTGCACAGTAGGAAGAAAAACTCGAGCAAACGAAATGCCTAACGAGGGGGCAGTGGATGCCAAGAAGCATTAAAGAAAGAAAGTGGATTCACCTGGCCGTGAAATGGACCCATCTCCCACGTTGTAAGTGAGCAAGAGGCCAAACTCCAGCAATTTGTTAGAAAAAAACTTTGTTAGGAAACTAGCATGCCGTTGGTTTGTGTTGATGGGAGGATGGTAGCAGGGGATTAAGGGGCTGGAGCAGGGATTATCTTTGCGGTAACTGTGGAGTGTGCCTAGGAGTGGGGGTGGAGATGGAACTTTTGCATCTAAGATGATACCTTTATTCCTTTTTTAGCTTCAACAAGCACGAGCTCCTTTGATAATAAAAATGTCTTTTCCTTTTAAAAAGAGTTTTCATTTTATGAATAATGCGTGATCACCTCTGTACCTCCAAGCTGATATAGATCAGTTTAGAGGCCAATGTGGTGATTTGGGGTTAGGCAGAGAATGACCCACATTGGCTTTGAACGTGTCCTTCAAAAGAGACTTAAAAGGAGATACAGAATCTTAAAAATGATTTGATTCAAAATTCGGTTTTGGCTAAGGCTTGGGGTCGGTATGCTGTGTGGAATGGTGTGGTTGGGTGTCAGCAGTTTCTAACAATGATATATCTAAGTGTTCATTCTCCTGGGCGCTGTGGGCATTTGTCATTCATCAGCTGTGCTGCAAAATCATGATCCTTATCCTCCCAGCTGTGTTTGCCAGGGACTGGAGGCTGCTAAAAGTTGTATACAGTACTATTATTTCTTTATTCATCTCTGGGTCATTTCATCTTCCTGTGCAAGCCACATGAATGGCTGTGTATGAAAATTGTATTTTGTGCTGAATTTCCCACAGTGAAAGCTGTTTACTATATATTTATGAAAACACTGCAATAACAAAACCTTTTATAGAGCCTTTGAATTTTCTGTAAGGGCAGATAAAATATTTTTATCTCGAACTGAACTTCATACCTTGGGAGATTCAGCTGGCCTGACTGAGAATAATGAAACACTTCAGAGAAGGCCCGTGCTGTTCAGATTGCTTCAGCAGCCTCTGCACTCCACTCGGGTGATCTCCGTACCTTTAAACACACCAACAGAATGTATAAAAGCCAGGGATGATCAGCAGAACTCATGCAACATCAACTCAAATGATCCCAATTTTTGTACGTATGTATAGGGCTGTGATGCGTCTACAGTAGATTCAGGCTGATTCTTAATGAATGCTGTTTTTCTTAATATGAGAAAGTGCAGAGAACAGCTTGGTGGTCACCTGTCTCTGGTGAAAACTTTCATTCCTCATTTGTGCTTAGCTTTGGTTGGTGCTTTAGTTGGAGCTTCTGTAGAGGTGAGTGTAACAGGTGCACATCTCCTGGACTTGCTCCTCCAATGGTAACATTGTCCCAGATGATAATATGTTGCAAAACTATAGTATTAGGTTATATGCAGGAGATTGAAATTGCTGTTGTCATTCAAGTCACCCTTAATTTACTTTCCCTTATTTGGGGATGTAGTTAGTTTGCCCGACTTCCATCACATGTGTAAGTTTCTCTATCCACTTGCTCAGCTAAGGTACCAAATGGTTCCATTCCTCCTTATAACCACATAGAACTTACCTCCTCCCTCGCGACCACCTACCCCTGTCAGGCTCTAATCTGCCCTACATTTCTAAAATCTTGTTATTTTGAAAATGATATGTAAGTGGAATCACCCGTTTGGGGTTGGCTTATTTGCTCGGCATTTCCTGGAGGTTCACCTCAGTCGGCGCCTGTGTCAATCATCTCTTCCCAGGCACGGCTCAGTCATATTCCACGGGATGCATTCGTACTGTGGTTTCACCATTCACCTGCCAAAGGGCATCTGCGCCAGCGTGGGGGTATCACAAATAAAGGTGCCTCGAACATTTGGGTATAGGATTGTGTATGACGGTGAGTTTCGCTTCTCTGCGATCAATGCCTTGGAATGGGCTTTGATGATCTTCAATTTATATACAGGATGGAAAACACCAATATGTTGCATTCGTTGGAAGTCGATGCTGGTTGCATACAAACCAATAGAAAGAAAACAAAAAGAAAATCTTCCCCAACATGATGCTGTTTATTTTTACATAAATGCCATATCGAACACAGAGAATGGCCAGTGTTTATGATGCTCCCGCCATATGCTAGTCTCTATTCTAAGCCCGTTGTGCACGCTACGTCGTTGGTCCTCACAGGAGCCTTATGAAGTACACACGACTATTACCCTCACTTATGGATGAAAACTCAAGCGCAGAGTGGCTAAGCAACTCACCCAAGATTACACCGTCGGCACCAGTTAGAGGTAGTCAGCCCGGCTTAAGGACACCTCACGTTAACTGCTCTTTGATGCTACTTTTTTCCTACTTCTGTTGTCCCTAAACTTCTGGGTTGGCTGAGATGGCATCATTGGCTCCAAGTAAACATCTACTAAAAAAGAAATAATAACTGGAATCGGGTACATAGAGCAATCAGCGAGCTGACATCATCGTCCCTAAACTCACTGATCTGCCTTGAAGCTTGCTTTATTTGGCCATCTCAGACAGATGGATGCTGCTTCTGGCTTCCCTATCTCCAAGAAGGAGATTCACAGCCCTCCCTTGGTTATAAACTGCAGTATTTAACAGCTCTTGGTAGCAGCATGTTCTGCCTTCTTGCACGGCCAAATCACACGGATGGCAAATGGAGCCCCTCGTTGTCCTGACTTCACTGAAGACGTGAGAGCTGCTCGGTCGCCCGGACTCCCTCCCACGGCTTACAGGCATCGGGTTCTCATGGAATCTTGTGTGGCTGCGTTGCATTCGTCGTCGAGATTCTCGTGCCTCCAAAGGCATTTTGTATTTCCACTGGGCTTATAAAGCATTTAATATTTTCATAGGCATCAGTGTAAAGCCATCTGTCGCGGTGACAGGAGAAAATGTTGAAGACAAGAACAGGCGTATGTTTATGGAAAGATTCCATGAAACGTTAGCAAGAAAGATATGTGCTACTCTGGAGTGTCTTGTAGAAAATGGCCAGGGGGATTTGGAAGCCGTGGCTTACAGCCTTAGTATTTATAAAGCGGTATTTATAAATGGCACGTGCTCTTGTATGGCGTTTCTATAAATTTAGACAAGATTGTTGATGGTGAGTAGCAGCAGCGGTGGTGGCAGTCTCTTTGTAAGGAAATAGCAGTGTTGCCCGGTATTTGAAATTTTCTTTATTTCGTTTGTGGCTTTTTGCTCACGTGCTCCAGCTGACTTTCTGCTATTCGTCTGAACAAGCAGATTGGAAACCTGTTTTGTGCCAGACACTCGTGTTGCTGGAGTCGCTAGATTGTGTTTCTAAACAGCTAGAACTCTTTCTCCATGCCTTACTTTTAATAGCCATGTGGTAGTCTTGCTAATACAGAAACAATCAAAGGAGAATCCGTTTTGGCTCCCCACATGAATGCACATCGGGGTAGGCACAGCTATCTAAAACTGTGACTGCGCCACATTGCCCCTTGCCAGACGGGGCTCAGAAAATCAAAGCAAATTCCTCCAAGTTAAGACACCAGTGCTCTTGGGGAGAAACCTAACAGCCAGAATGCATTGTGTACAGTATCTGACAGGCTCTGTGAGAGTTTCTCTATCTTGACTGGCTTAGTTGGTCCTCACAGATATGTGGCTGAAGGGGTTATTATCTTCACTTTAGAGAAGGTGATTAACCCAAGATCACCAATGAGAGCAGGTGGACCCGGAATTTGACAACAGGCATATAGAAGCTATAGCCAGCTCGCTTGACCACCACCTTTTATTATAATTGAGACTGGAAAAAGAAAAGCAGCTTGCCTTCCACAGAAGCGCTTCTAATGGGGCTGGCGCACATAGGTCAAGGATTGGGTAGGGCGGCTGGTGTTTGTAATCCCAGCCAACGTGGGAGGGTCACTTGAGGATAGGAGTTTGAGACTAGCCCAGGCAACACAGTGAGATCCCATACGTACAAAAGTAATTTTAAAAAATTAGCCAAGTATGTTGGCACACACCTCTAGTCCTAGCCACTGGGAAGGCTGAGGCAGGATGACAGCTTGAACCCAGAAGTTCTAGAAAGTCACAGTGAGCTATGATTGCACCACTACACTCCAGCCTGGATGACAAAGCAGGACCCTGCCTCTGAAAAAAAAAAAAAAGAAAGAAAGAAAGAAAGAAATTCTTGATCAGGCAGATGGTTGAGATGCATCGTTGAGCTTGGGTTCTCTAAAAGTTGTTAGCTCTTGACCACTCCTTTACTCAGTGATTAAAGTTAATAACCCGTGACTCTTCAAACCCCGGAGGGAAGCTTGTAGAAATAAGTTGGCAAGAACATTGCAAAAACAGAACTTTAAAGTGTGGTAATCCAGTAAGGCCCTGTGGAGAAATCCCCAGAGATGGCTTTATACCAATTTTTAAGCCATTTTCTACAAACAAGCTTACTTAACATCAATCATACCAATCATATGAGTAAATTCACTGATGTCACAGGTAAAGATGGTGTGTGTCCACATCAGAAAATGACAGTTTCAGCTAGCTATTCGGAGGTCCATAAAATTAATGAAATAGTAGAATTTAGCAAGATTTATAAGTAGAAATACATATTGGAAAAAAGAGCTAAACATTGAACCAAGTTAGTAGAGGAAAAACAACCAGGCTATCTGGAAGAAAAGAAAGACCAGCTAGCTTCTAAATACTATGCATTTATTACAATCAACCTCCCTTGAAGGACCTGGGGATTTGTGCTATAATCAGGCCCTTTTAGACCCATAGATTTAGCCTGCAGGTGCTTCTCTCAACAATTAGATTGTGATGATAGGCTATACACTTCCCGAAGATGGAGAACAGGTGAACAATATATAATTAGTTCCCAGCACAATGCCTGCCCATGTAAGACCTTCAATAAATATTTTCAAAGAATGTGTGATTGTATCGGATTGTGACAGAATATTTATGATGTATTAAGTCCTGGTAAATCTAAATAATAATTATGTCTGAAATAATTGGATGGTGTTTTCAGAGTCCTATTGAGGAAAGCCGGTGTTATTCCTGCCTGCTGGTTCCCACTCTCCGAAAGCCGAGGTATGTGGGTAATTCTTTTCTGAATTATAGCCAGATTCGTATGCATAATGCAAGTGGTGGTACAGTTTATACCTGATCCCTCAACTAAGATATTGACACAGCCTTATGAGGGCTATACTGCAAGCGGCAATGCCTAAGCGCCTTCTCCCCTGCACTCCCCATTGGCAAAAAGTGACTTCTGGTTAATGCAACAGTGAAAATAAATTATTACCATTCTGTGATTGTGTGACAGGTTAGTAATTAACTTATGTCACCAGTTGGCTTCCCACAACTGTGTTTATTCAGCTCCGTGGAGCACTTTTCAGGGAAAAAGAAATGATCGGCAAGGCATTCTTTGTTTACCGTACAGGCTGTGTGCTGGTGGATGCATCTTCTCCTATTGGCTGGGAAATAAGTTGGTTGTTAGGGCATGATTTTCCATTCTTCAAAATGATATGGTGATGTGAGGAACTTGAAAGCTACCCTGGAATTAGAGAAGCATAAAGAAATTGCCTTTTATGCACTAATCGAGCCATTGTGCTTGTTTTCTTGGAGATGCTTTTTACTGTATAGGCACGGCAAAGAGCCACATGTAAGAAATAAAAGAAGTAGAAAAATTTTAATTAAGAGAAAAAAACTAGTGTGTGTGTGTGTTTCTCCCCCTCAACCATTGTAGGTTAAGTGCCTATCACACAGCCTAGGGACAATGGTATTAGATTTGTAATAAGCACAAGTAAAGCTTTTCATTTTGATTGAATTGGGTGTATTTTTCATCAGCATCTCCCGTGTGAGCCATGATTCCAAGACAGAGTCTTGTAATCTTCTGCAGTGGGAATGATTCAGCTTAAAAATCAATAGGGCATGAGGTATTTCAAGTTCTCATTATTGTAATGTGTCAACATCACTTCAGTGACCCCAGGGTCCTCTGTTGGCTGGTTTTTCCCCTGATTTATTGTGCAATCTCGTAGGGCAAACTATAATTTCACTTGGAATCAGAAAGTCTCCATTTATGGTTTGTGCCCCAGTCTCCAGTCATTAGGGCATTCTCGGGTAATCAATACCGCCTCTTGTTGCTAACAGCTGAATGAAGTTGTCACCTGCTTAGATTACAAAGGAGTCTGGTAAGGGGATGTGGTAAGGTGAGTACATTCGGCGAGTTCTGCTTGGGGGTGGGCTTTCTCTGATGTTTACTTCCTGTTTCTTGGAGGGATTTCAGCATCCTCAGGGAGTCTGTTCTAGTAAACCCCCATCAATGAATTAACATGATGTTTCATTTCTTCTTTTGTGACCCACTTGAGGATGATGTAATTCCCTTTGGTTAAAAAAACAAGGCGAGGGAGCCATTCTTGAAAGTCTGCATTCTGGCACATTTTCCAGAACCTGTTGAGTCATGCCAACACTTCTTAAATACCTAATCATCATGCTGAGATTGTAAGGACCGGATCTTCCGGCCTTTTCCTAACTGGCAGAATACCTAGGAACTTAATGGAACTTACAGTCAGATCACCATCTGCTTTCAATACACTGTGCAACAGGGTATAGACAATATCCTCTACTTCATGGAGACGTGGACACACAGGCAAACCCAGACACTCTTTCCCTAGAGAGTATTCAGTGAGTGTTTCTGTGATACTGTCCAGTCACCGATGGCACAGTGTATCCAAATTGCAGCCCTGATACCCAGTACTTAGTGAGGGCAGAGAATGTCTGCACAGATCAACCTTTGCAGAAGTATGATAGTAACTAGCTTTGTGCTCCATGATCTTAGGAACACAGTAGAGCTCCTTCCCTCGAGGAAATTAACGTCCAGCCACAGAAAAAGACCAAGGTAAGAGTCCAGTAAAGTACAGGGAACATGAGTGCAGAGATTTAGAAGCAGCAAGAACAGGTATTGAACACAGGTAGGGTCGTGGAAAACTTCCATGCTGACGTCAACACCAAATAATGTCTTGACTGCATGCCCTCCCAGTGATTATACATCTACTTTGATGTGTGGGCAGGGGATAAAGGTCAATGTTTTAAAGTTGACCTGTCCATGAAGATCACTGTGTTTCACCTCAGCCCTTGCAGAGGGCCATTTAATTTAGCCATTAAAAGAGATGGAGACTTTACACCTTTTGTATTAACCTGGATGTGGTGGCACACAGTCTTCTTAGTAAAGCATCACAAGAATGGAGAAGCAAGAATCCAATGTGCTCAATAACTTCATCCATCCAGGAGTCTCCTCTGTACCTTGCTGAGTTTCAGGTTAGGATTGCTGGTCCACCTGTGTTCCTGTCTTTTCTCACCACCCTTCTTGGCAGAACCTCTTTGTTGTTCCAGTTCAACGTTCTTATAGACAAGACCTCCTGTTTCTAAAGTCTCCGAGCTCATTTATTTCACAGACATTTATTTGGCGTGGTTCTGGGTGCCAGACACCTCTTTTCCATATTCTTTTTGTGTGTGTGTTAAATCATAGCTGTGTACATTAATGCAATTATGGGGTACAATGTGCTAGTTTGATACACAATTTCCATATTCTTTTCTAAGTTGATAAGATGAGTGATTCTTCCTTGAGGCTCTTTGCTAACATGGGGAGAAATTCTTGATTTTCACACTTCCTGTGGGACTTGTATGCTGTGAATTTTCTCATTTGTTGATTTACTCCATATTTGACAGAGATCCTTGCAGGTACTGAGAAGAGAATGTGAACAAAATGGGTAAGATTCCTGCTGTTGTTCCAGGAAGGATGTGTCCTTGACATTGTGGGTTCACGGGGTAAAACCCCAGTTCCCAGTTTCCTGGGAATGGGCTGGGCTACTCTTTCCTTAACAGAATATTATCTAACTTGAGCCTACTAATTGCCTCAATCCTTCTTTGGGCATTGGCCTTAGGTAGTAGGAGGGTATAGAGAAATCATGGGGTTCTGGTAGGTGTTTATAACTCCTGTGAGGTTATGCAGATCTACCTGCAGGGTCCCAGATCAACTAGAATAGTTGTGTACCCAGGGAAAGTAGACATCAGAGTCCCTGAACACCTTCTGCAAAGGCTGTGACCTCAGCTCTATTATGTTCCCTAGGAAGAGCCTAAGAAGAACTCTAGGTAGGAGCTGAGGGCTTCACTCTACCACTAAGGACCTTGAAAAAACTTGTATCATCTCTGTACGTCTCAGTTTGACTTGCACTCAGGAGCTCAAGACCAGCTGGAGCAAAAGTGAGAACACATCTCTACTAAAGAAATTAAAAAATTAGTCAAGGATTGTGGCAGGTGCCTGTAGTCCCAGCTACTCAGGAGGCTGAGGCAGGAGGATCACTTGAGCCAGGAGTTTGAGGTTGCTGTGAGCTAGGCTGAAGCCATGCACTCTGTCTCAAAAAAAAGAATTACATGGGATTGTGTATCTAAGACCTTAGCATTGTACCCAGCACATAGGAGATCATAGCAATCATTAACTCTTACGAGAAAGGCCAAGAAGGAGAAAGAGAGAGTACATGGATGACATGAGTTGTGTCAGTCTGTATGTGGAATTTTTCATTCTTAACTCTGGCACTTCCTCTTTTTTTTTTTTTTTTGTCTGTGCCACCTGGCCCCTGCATAAGGCTTTCCTCCTGTAGGGTAACAGGTGCCCCTGTGGACAACCTATGTCATTTTCTTGTTTTAGACATGGACCTAATGCCCTTTGTTCATGGTATTTTATTCTGTTCTTGATAATCTGGACTGAAACCAAATACCGACCGAGTTTATGTCAGCTTTATAGCAATGCCATGTTACAGCTTGTACAGAGTAACATTATACAGCCACTTAAAGGATGAGGGAGGCCTAAATGTGATGTTATGGGAAGACAATAAATATCAACTCAGCTGAGATGTTAATGCAGATGAATGGGGAGGAAAGGTAGTACAGAGCAGAGTGTATTCTGCAATAATGTTTGTGTATCAGATTTATTCATATGGATGCACGGCCTTGTTCTGAAAGACACATGAGAAATTCTTTTTTGTTGTTGTTGTTTGGGATTCATTGAAGGTACAAAGAATGTACATTAGGTACATTAGGCAAAGTCCCTCTTGTAATTGTGGCCCACCCCCAATAGGTGTGCCATACACTGTAACCCCCATTGCCCTTCCTCTTCCCCTCTTCCCAATCCTTTACCTCTTGAATTAGTTCATCTGCTGCCTTCATATTAGAATTGAGTACATTGGATTCTTACTTCTGCATTCTTGTGATGCTTCACTAAGAGGAGTGTGTTCCAACTGCATCCAGGTTAATACAAAAGAGGTAAAGTCTTCCAAGTATACATATACCACAGCTTGTTAATCCATTCCTGGGCTGGTGGGTATTTAGGCTGTTTCCACATTTTGGCAATTGTAAATTGAGCTGTGATAAAAAGTCTAGTGCAAATGTCCTTAGGATAAAATGATTTTTTTTCTTCTGGATAGATGCCCAGTAATAGAATTGCAGGATCAAATGGGAGGTCTAATTTAAGTTCTTTGAGGAACATATTAGTTTGCAATCCCACCAGCAGTGTAGAAGTGTTCCCTTTTCTCCACAACCACGCCAGCATCTGTGATTTTGGGATTTTGTGATATGGGCGAATCTCACTGGTGTTAGATGATATCTCAAAGTAGTTTTGATTTATATTTCTCTGATGATTAAGGATGGTGAGAATTTTTTCATATGTTTGTAGGCCAGGCACCTGTCTTCTTCAGAGAAGTTTCTCTTCAAGTCCCTTGCATAATTGCTAGGTCATGGAAGAAGTCCAAGAGCCCATCGATCCATGAATGGATCAATAAATTGTGGTGTATGTACACCATGGAATACTATGCAGCCATAAAGAAAGATGGAGACTTTACCTCCTTCATGTTTACATGGATGGAGCTGAAAAATATTCTTCTTAGCAAAGTATCCCAAGAATGGAAGAAAAAGTATCCAATGTACTCAGCCCTACTGTGAAACTAATTTATAGCTTTCATAGGAAAGCTATAACCCAATTTTAGCCCAGGAATCTGGGGAAAGGGGAAAGGGAGGAGAGGGGAGGGGGGAGGCTGAGTAGAGGGAGGGTGAGTGGTGGAATCACCCTTATGGTTCATCCTATAAGGGTACATGTGACTCTCTCTAAATGTAGACTATAAATGTCTTAACACAATAACTAAGAAAAAGACATGAAGGCTATGTTAACCAGTTGGATGAGAATATTTCAAATTGTATACAGAAACAGTACACTGTATCCCATGGTAGTATTAATGTACACTGCTATGATTCAATAAAAAAAATTAAATAAAACTTGTACCCTTTGGGAAAAAAAAA
>CAUYQV010044232.1:0-31809 GCA_963574575.1 Galagoides demidoff | reverse complement strand
CTAGCCCGGGCCCGCCAAACAACAATGATGGCTGCAACCAAAAAAAAAATGGCCGGGTGTTGTGGCGGGCGCCTGTGGTCCTATCTACTTGGGAGGCAGAGGCAGGAGACTCGCTTGAGCCCAGGAGTTGGAGGTTGCTATAATGGGTAGATGCCCTGGCACTCTACCCAGGGGGATAGCTTGAGGCTCCGTCTCAAAAAAAAAAAAAAAAAAAAAGAATATTCTATAGAGCATGAAGAAATCACTAGGTAATTTTGACTTTTTGTTAATAAAAAGTTTGACAGATAAAAATTAGGAGGGTACAGCTAAAGCAGTGATGAAAATTCACAATTGAAGTTCATGTATTTTTTAAAAAAAGAAGATATCAATTAATGATATGAGATCATATTTTAAGAACCAGAAAATGAAAAAATTAATTGCAAAGTAAGTATAGGTAAGAAGATAAAATAGATAACAGTAGAAATCAAGGAAGTATAAATCAGAAAAAAAAATAATAAAAATCAATGACCAAGACCTGGATAATTTTGTAAAAACCCAGAAAGACTAATTAGAAATAAAAGAAGGAACAAATTGCCAAGGCTTAAAAATGGGGCATTGGTTCAGATTATGCAAATATTAAGGATAATAAGGAAATATTACAAACAAATTTATGATTACATATTTTACAACCTATATAGGTTAAACAAAATTCAAGAGAGGTAAATTGCACCAAAACACATTGCACCACAATTCAAGAGAAAATAAATTGCACCAAAAGAATAAGTATAGAGGCTGGGTGCAGTGGCTCACTCCTGTAATTCTAGCACTCTGGGATGCTGAGCTAATTAGTTTCAGACCAGCCTGAGCCAGAGGGAGACCCATGGCCTCTAAAAATAGCCATGATTATCAGGGCACCTGTAGTCTGTGCTATGGGGAAGGTGAGGAAATGGGATGACTTGAGCCCTAGAGTTTTAGGTTGCTGTAGGTTGTGACTACAGGGCACTCTTCCTAGGGCAACAACATGAGACTCCATGAGAAAAAAAAAAAAGAATAAGTATAAAATGAAATATACATAAATAAATTTTTACTTATTATTAAAAATATTTTGATAAATATATCTCCAGAAATATATGTTTATACTGGTGACTCTATAAAATATTTGGGAGAGAATTGCATATATCTTAAACTGTTGCAGAAAATATGAGAAGAGGGAAAATCCTCTTATTTTCTGAAATTAATATTATCTTTATTATTTTTTTCAAAAAAAAAACACATAAGAGAGAGAGAAACTTCATAGTAGTAACATTCAAAAATGTACAAACTATGAAGTTAACAACATTTTAGTAAATGGGATCCAACAATCTATAAAAATGATAAATATATTGTGCTTACAAAATAAAATTTTCTGAGAAAATACAATGTTTGTTTAATATCTAAAACAAACTAATGCAATTAGTAAAATAAAATGTTAATGTGATCATCTGAAAAATGCAGAAGAATTCAGAACATGATCATGACAAAAAAACTCAGGAAACTGTAAATAAAAGAAAATTTTAATCTCATAAAATATATTTATACCAAAAAATTGATTTACATTCATCTCAACACTTTTTTTTGTATATTAAGATAAAAGTATGATTGTATACCAGTAGTATTAATAATTATATTGAAATAGGTAGAGAAAAAAATAAAAAGCATTAGAAAGGAAGAATAATTATTTATAGACAAAATGATGATGTGTTTTTAAATGTAAATTTTAATTCTGTTTAGGTGGAATGAAATGTTCAGATCAAGAGACAGTTGTGATTAGAAAATAGTTTATTACTCACAGTTCCCAAAAGTAGGAGAACAGGCAAGAGATTACAGCAGGTTTGATCACAGACAGAAAGGAAATGAGTAATATGGTCAAGAGCCTTTATCATGTTTTCTTGGAGGGAATGGAGAGAACAAGGTAAACTGGCTGTGCAGGTTTAGGAATGACTAATTTGAACTTTTACAGAAGAAATTGCTCTGTGTATAGGTCCTGCCCCTAGTTGTCTGATACCAGGTATGAGGTGATTAGGACATTGAAATATTTGCCAGACAAAGGAGACATAGGGGGGTAGACTCTCAATTAGGTAGTTTGCATATGAAATGCATGTCTCTAAGAATCAGCTAACCTGATTCCATCAAAGCCCCTGAGGTGAAGGATTAAATACAGAAACTATTTTTTACAAGAAAGTGTGAGTAAATATAAGTAGGTTTCATAGAAGTATTGGGTACATTGTATAGCTCAGGATGATGGAGAGAAGTGGAGTGGGGGGGAGGTTCGACAGAGGGAGGGTAAAAAGCGGGGTCACACCTATAGAACATATGACAAGGGTACAAGTCAAATCTGTGAAATGTAGAACATAGATGTTTTGGCAAAATAATCAAGTAAATGAGGTGAAAGCTATGCTGATTGGTTTAATGTAACCACATTAGATTGTATAAAAAAAATCAGCACATTGTAGCCCACATATGCATGAATGTATTCATGATCTATGTGTATTTGACTTAATAAAATAAAATTGAAAAAAAATAAATACAGAAACTAGAAAACATGACCAATTCATCATTTCATGTTCATAAGAAATCCTAAAGAACATTAACAAAACCCTACAAGAATTAACACATGGGTTTAACAAGACTCCAGGACATAAAGGCAAAATTCAAAAACAGTTTGTGGGTGTGATGACAAAACTGTGTGCATTTTTGTGCATAAACAAAGAATAATTAGAACATTCAATTGAAGAACAAATCCATTTAAAATAATTTTAACAAATTATTGTGTAAAATACTTAAAACTTGAACCTTGACAAGGGAATTTAAAGACCTATATAAATGAAAGGATGTAAAATCCTTATCCAGTACTTTCCCAGTCAATCTACACATGCAATACAGTCTAATTCAAAAATCATAGCAGAATCGCTTCTCAGCCTTTGACCAGGATAAAGTACAAAAATCATAGCTAAATTTTTTTTTTTTTTAGGAAATCCACAAGCAGATTCAGGAATTTTTATTAAAAGGCATTTAATCTGAAAAATAAAACCCACATAAAAAAAAGAGGTTAGAAAACTTAATACTGTCTGATTTCCAGGTTTCTGATGAAACTAGAGTCATTAAGATGGTGTGGTGTTAGCATGAGGTTAGACATATAGTTCATTGGATCAGAATTGAGAGTAGACCTCATATAATGACAATTGATTTTCAATTAAATACTAAAGTAATTCAATGTGAAGACATGGTGTTGTTAACAAATCCTGCTGAAGCAATTTAAAAACTGTAGTAGAATAAAAAGAATATGACAAAGAAGTTCTACCTTTACTTAGTACCATATATAATTAGAAATGCCATAAATATACTTGCCAAAGCCTATCAGTGGTTGTGTGAGACTAGGAGTTGAAGGAGATTGACTTCTAATGGACGCGAGGTAAATTTTAAGAGTCATGGAAATATTCTGTATTTCTATTATGATGATGTTATACAATTGATAAATAGAGCAGCAATCATTCAGTTTTATACTTAAAGTGGGTGGATGCTCTTTTATGCATATTGTATGTCAATAGGCAGATAGAAATGAGAACAAAATGTGCCTGAAAATACTTCTGAAGTTTACACATTGGAAGGTACCATTATTACTATAACCAACATAAGAATTCTGGGAAAACCTCTTCTACTTATCTGCCTAGGCAAAGAATTTATGGCTAAGACTCCAATGGCAGTTACAGCAACAAAACCATTAAAACAGAGATTGATTAAATTAAAAAGGGTCTGTGCAGCTAAGGAAATGAACAAAGCAAATAGACAACCCACAGAATGAGAGACAACATTCACAAAGTATATACTGGATAAAGGGCTAATATTCAGAATCTACAAGGAACTCAAACAAATTACCAAGAAATAAACAATCTCATTAAAAAGTGGGCAAAAGACAGGAACAGAACATTTTCAAAAGAAGATAGACAAATGACCAATAGGTATGAAAAATGCTCATTGTCACTAATCATCAGGGAAATGCAAATTAAAAATACCAATCACAATGACATGTAACCTAGCCCCTGTTAGAATAGGATTTATTAAAAAGACTAGCAACAATACATACATAACTATGAAAGTTTTGAGACAGACTGTGTTATGGTCCATTATTTCACCTCCAAAAGCACAGAAAATGATGTCCTTTCCGATTGACCTGTGTGCAAGTTTCAACTTGCTTGGCTTATCAATATTGAAGGGAGGGGTTCCTTTGTTTCCATCTCTGTGGATTTTATGTTTCTTGATCTTTTGCATCTCAAAACTTTCATGATGATCCATGTAAATGTGGGTGCTTATACTATATACCCTATTGGTGGGATTACAAGTTATTAATGTGGTACAATCTTTATGGAGGTGGGAGATTCCTCAAAGAACTATTAATAAAAGTAGAACTACCATTCAATCCAGCAATTCCACTATGGGACATCTACCCGAAGGAAAAGAAGGCATTCTATCAAAAATGCACTTGAAGGTATATATGTGCACTTGAATGTATATTGCAGCACAATTGCAAAGATGTGGAATCAACATCTTTGATTCATGGATGGATTCACAAGATGTTGCACGTATACACCTTGGAGCACTACTCAGCCATAAAAAATGAATTAATGCCCTTTACAACAATTTGAAGAAAACTGGAGACCATTATTCTGAGTGAAGTACCTAAAGAATGGAAAAACACCACAGGTACTCACTATTAAATTGGAACTAGCCAATGAGCACACACATGTGCACAGAGGGACATAAAACTCAGTGGAAATCAAACAGTGGGGAGGGGGAGGAAGAGAGTGGTGAAAACCTACCTAATGGGTATAATGAACACGATTGGCATGTTGGGCACACTTATGGTCGATCCAACAACATTTGTAACCTCCTTAATATTTTGAAATGAAAACAATTGATTCCTTATTTAGAAAGATGATACAATTTATATGAATTTAATGCGTCCTTTGTGTCATGTAATCTACATCATCATATTCAACTCTCTATTACTTCGCCATTTCTAACAAACAAAAAAGTTTGCATGCTGTAAAGGTCCATTAAAAACATTACCGGCGTGAGCAAGAATGTGACCTCGTCTCTACTAAAAATAACAAAACTATTGTCGTGGTGGACATCTGTAAGTCCCATTTACTTGGGAGACTGAGGCAAGCGGATGACTTCAGCCCAAGAGCTGGAGGTTGCTGTGAGCTATGATGCTGAACACTCTACCCAGGGTGACAGAATGAGACTCTGTCTCAAAATAAAGCAAAGACAAGGGCAGTAAACTGTACCATAGAACAAGGATTGAAGCATTCATCTTTTCACCAGGAAGCTAAAATCCTTTGTATTTAGTCATTTTGCCTTTTGAATTGAGACTGTATCAGTTGTACATCATTACAAAAATTCAAGTTTAATCAGGAAAGATTTTGCTTATGTTTCTGTTTTATGTTATGATAATTTAATGATAATCTGATGAAGAGTGGTTTCAATCTCATCTGCAAATTTTAGTTGTTTGTAGAATAATATATTCAATAACACATATAACATGATAAAAAAATCCCTCCTTGAATTTAGTAGAGAACTAGGTGTGATGATTAGAAAAATGTTTAATTTTAATCTAAAACTTAAATAATGTTATTGAGAGTGTTTTGCCATGTAAAGGAATGAACAGAGATATTTGTCTTTAATATATTTTAAAAGTTATTTTTGTCATTTTACCCCTGTGCTTCTATTTTTACTTTGGCAGCCAGGAAGTTTAAAATAAATATTAACATTCAGTTTTAATAAATATATATTCCTATATAAGCGTGTGAAATTCCTCTGTATTACCTAATTTTATATGCATTTAATTTTTAGGTAATGTGTGATTTAGTATTTTAAAATAATGCCAATCGGTTAAGGCAAGTATGCTATAAATGATAATTTTTAAAAACTTTTAAAATGTAGTTTGTATGAAAAGATTTATAATTTATTTTTAGTTATTTGGTTGTATTCTTAAAAATCAGCCTTTATGTTTTTAGGTCACTATTCCAAACCAGGCATTTGCTGGCACTGTTTTTCCTAAGATCTGTGACATCATACATTAGCAGACTGTTATGACATTATATATCAAAAATATATAGATGTACGCACACACACACATACAGTCTTCCCCCTACCATATGGGGTATGTATGTAATTTAACCAAGTGGATTTTAGAAAGTGAAAAACAGACTTTTAAATTTGAATAGCATATATATTCAAGTACTTCTTTGTATGCTTTAAATACATGTATTATAGTATATACCACAGAAATAGTGTTTATGAATTAGAAAACTAAAAGAAAAAACAATTCATAACTATGGTCAGGCTGTGACTTAGGGACATTAGTTTCTGGGAAAATATGCATGAGATTCTTCACTTTCAGATATCTGGAATTAAAGTTACAAAGCATTAAGTAATGTAATATAGAATAATTTCTCTGAGAAATAATTTATCTATGATATATATCATGTACATATTTTGATATACATGCAGATTATTTCAAAACTGATTGATGGGTCATTTTCCGGGGTAACTAATCAGTACCTATTCATTTATTTGGCCTTGGTAAATCCATAGATTAGATACACAGAGAAAATACACACAAAAAAATTGGTTTGGATTAGGTATTTACTATCCATTAGAGTGAATTAATTCTTGATTATACTCCATGTTATATGCATTATTTAAACAGTTAATTCAAATGTTTTCACATTATACTCATGGGAGTAAGTATTATTTACAACCATTATTTTTCAAATTTGAAGCAGACAATTAACAGATAAAATATTTGCATGAACAGAATTTGATAGTTTACTCGTTATATAAAATCTAATTTATTACAATCATGAGTCAACACTGCTGAGCACCAACATGGTGGAAAATAATATTCTATAATAATGGCAAAGGGCCAAGGCAAGTTGGTTTTTACCTTTAAAATGATAGAAAAGTATTTGTTCGTGTCCAGCATCATTTCAGTGTTCTTCAGGTTAAATTCATGGATGTCCTGGATGAGTAGTGCTCTGGAATTGTGACAGTGTGACAGTGTCCTCTGAAGGTAGCCATGATGTTCAAGAACCTGTCTGGAGAGGTTCCAGATTGATGTGTTATTAAATTTTATCTGATGTGACTTCTCAGAGGTTGTTCTTGTTTATTCAGGGAAGTATGTTGTCACTGGTCATGCTAACTATTTTTATCTTTATTTTTTAATTTATTGTTGGGGATTCATTGAGGGTACAAGAAACCAGGTTTCACTGACTGCATTTGTTAGGTAAAGTCCCTCTTACAATCCTGTCTTGCCCCTAAAAGCTGTGGCACATGCCAAGACCCAGCTCCCTCCCTCCTTCCCTCTCTCTGCTATTCCCTTCCCCACTCTTCCCTCCCTCTTCCTCTCTCTACTCTCCCCTTCTCCTACCCCTTCCATGTCATTAATTGCCCTCATATCAAAATTGAGTCCATAGGATTCATGCTTCTCCATTCTTGTAATGCTTTACTAAGAATAATGTGTTCCACTTCCATCCATGTTAATACAAAGGCTGTAAAGCTAACAATTTATTCCAACATATTTATCTCATTGTTTACGAAATATTTCTTGATATGAAGACAACTTGCCTGAGTTTCCAGGCTGCTCATTTGGTGGGAAAATCTTTTTTTTTTTTTTTTTTTATTTCTTTGTTCTGCATTACCACAGCAGATACACAGCTTTGAATGGAGTACTGTTATCTTGGCCCAATTTGAATCAATGAAAGTTGAAAAGTAAAACTAGCTTTGTGTACAGGAATCTCAGGTGCTACTATATTTCAGGATTTAAAAATTTTACCTTGCTATCTCTGGAGTCTGGGCATAAGGTCAACAGGAGAACAAGAATATCTTATCCCCATCTAAACTCAGGGCAAATTTGTTTCTATTCAAATTTGTAAAGTGTGAGACTGAGAAAGTCCAGGTCTCCTGGACAAATATCCTAATCTGACCTTGAGCTGGCATCACGACAGGAGGATTGTTGTTAGAGTTCAAGTGAGGCTGGGAAAGAGAGCTGTTGCCAGCCACTGCTCTCTAGGAAGCCCAGCTGAGACCACAGGAAAACAAAACCATTTCCAAAGATCACAGGCTTTGGATTAAGAGAACCCAAAGAAAAACACAGAGTGGTGTGAAAGTTACCAAGTGAGATGGCTTCACTGGCTTCATTGTTGTAGTGTGAGCTTGTCTGAGTGGCACATTCCACCCATACAAACCAAACACCTTATTCCCCATTAACAGGTACAGTCATTTGTGTTTCTAACACACAGACTTTTCAGTTATGTGTTAACCACTTTTTAACAAAGTAGGAGGGCAGAGGAAAACTTTGAGGGTGAGAAATTCTCAGAAGATGTCAACTTTTAAAACACAATTAATGACACTGATTTTGAATCAGACTTTTTGTTTTAATTGTTGATGTTGCCTCAGACCAGACCCTAAAAATTGTGGTCATTGGGTAAGCATATTCCTCTAGACTTGGCCTCAGAATCCCTGTGGGCTGAAATTACTAGATGGAATTTCTAATTTAACCCCAAGTTCCCTCATCACACATTTGCTCTCCCAGTCCCTCTCATAAGTGGCCCCATGGTCTCTTACTCACATTGACAACTTGTCCTTGACAGCACCCATGGAAGCACTGACAGCTTTCCTCCAAAAGCAACATTCGCCATACTGAAGTCGCTTCCACACCTTGAAATGTACCTTTCAGAAGAAAAGGTTTCCTACATGGTGATTAATACAATTCACAAAGAACCTATTTATAAAAGGATTCCTTGTGCACTCGGGTGATAGTTGCTAAAGTATTTTCTTTTGCTTTGGGGCAAAGCTGAGGAGAATGTTGACTTCATGGAACCTCCATCTATTTACACAGGTGTGAAGCTCACGTGTTTCTCATGCACATTTCTCTGCTCTGTGTGGTTTCTTTCTGTCTCCCGCGTTCTCTTTTTCTCGGCCTATGTCTGCATCCCTCTCTCAAATGCCCGTTCCATCTTTACAAAGGATAAAGGTTGTTTTAATGTTGTTGATAAATCTTCTGGGAAACACATGTTGGAAACTACACTGCAATGTTGGTTAATTTCCTTATTCCAGATTCCTTTTGCCAAGATGCCTGACATTAAAATGGCTCCATCCTGCCTGTTAACAGGTGGGTCCATCAAGTCTAGAAATTCTTAAGTAGAATTTACCACAAGTAGCTAATAAAATGGAAGGTGAGAATGAGATTTTACAATGCCACCTTTACAATTTTTTTTGGTTCTTGAACATAGCCAGAAGAATTCAGTAGTCTCCTTTTATCTGTGGGGGGTATGTCCCAAGACGCTCAGTAGAAGCCTGAAACTGGGTAGTATCAAAACCCTATATACACTCTATTTTTACCTAAGCATACATACCTATGATAAGGTTTAACTTATAAATTGGGCACAGTAAGATATTAACAACAATGATAAAATAGAACAATTGTAATAACATGCCAGCATCACTACTCTTGCACTTTATAGTAAGGTAAATAAGGGTAACTTGAATGCAACCACTGTAATTCTGTGATAATCAATCTAATGACTGATTATCTCATTGTTTACAAAATATTCTACTGTTGTTTATAAAATACTCTACCCAGTGACTAATGGCCAGGGAGCATAGACAGTGCCTGCACCCATAGGACACAGAAATGATTCACCAGCCAGGTGGGACTAAGTGGGCCAGCGTGAGATTTCATCGTGCTACTCAGAATGGCATGGCATTGAAACTATGTTTGTTTATTTTCAGTATTTTCTATTGAAAAGTTTTGGACCACGATTTACTGTGAGTAACTGAAGCAGCAGAAAGTGGAATTGTGAATAAGGAAGGACTGATGTATTAGACATCCAAATTGCCACTCTGAATTTTAAAATTCTTTCTTTTTCTCTCTCCCTCATTTCCTGATATCCAGTATTAAATATGTTCATTACATACATATAGGAATAGCTGTAAGATACCTGGAGAACTGCTCAGGAAGTGATGAATTCGCTCTGGAAAATTATGTCACTGTCCATTTTGTTGTAGACAATCTAATGGATTTTTATTCCTGTTTTTGTTAACATGTAAAATAGAACTTACTGAAAGTAATCAAAAATCAAAGAGAATTGCTCCCTTTGGTCTCCCAGGGGACCAAGGTATTTTCTCCAAATCCAAGGAGAAGGAAAGTATCTTTTTTATGGTGTGCTCATTTGATGATGAAATAGACATAGTGAGTTTAAGGAAATAATGCAGTATAATCATTCCTGAGGGGTCGTGAAATGTATAAAAGAGATATTATAGTCACAAAACTGAGTAAAGCCCAATTTTATGCTAATAGTTCACTCTTTAGGTGGGTCTAATTTTTTTTTTTTTTGCTTCTTTCTACTGCTGTTAGAATAATTTCTTCTACCACCTGTTCTCTCTGCTGTAGGCAGTTTAAATATTAAACACATAAAGAAGACTGTGCCAATTAGGGGCTGTAGTGCATAAGCTGCTTTATTCATGGAGAATCCCAATTCAAATTAGTATCTTTTATTCTGTTTAGCTATTATTGCAAATTACATAGATGAGGACTGACACTTTGCATTGATTTTCTTCCTTAAACTTTCATAAACTGGTTTTCTTGCTTAGACTAAGAGAGGGTCTAAAACTTGGTCATAATTCAAAAAGTGATTTATGACTGAATAATATTTATCAAATAGGAAGTCATAATCATATTTTTTACATTATCTTTGGATAGAAGTCTGGGTGTTTAGGATTATTGATTCTTGATTAGCAATGACAAAATTACCTTGGTTTTTTTTTTTTTAGTGCACACAGTGAGTTCTGTTTAATAGAGAAAGTAGAAAGGTCTAAATTTCTCGGTGGAGATAGCCCAAATCATCAAGGCTTTAAGGCATATTTAACATAGGAATTAACCAGCAATATATATTTAAGAAATTGAATTTAAGCTTATGTATTTGGTACTTTATATATTTCTGAACTCATATAAACAGAGTTAGCCATATATTTTTCCATGCCAAATAATGGGAAATATAAGCCAAATATTCCCATACCAGAATCCCAAAACCAGAGATGCTGGCGTGGATGTGGAGAAAAGGGAACACTCCTACACTGCTGGTGGGAATGCAAACTAATGGGCTGTGGTTTTAAACAAGATGGTCAAGAAAGGCCTCACTGAAAGGCTGATCTCTGAGCAAAGAGGTGAAGGGACTAGGGTGCTGAATGGCACGGATCGGAGTAGAACTTCACTACCTGTGAACTTTGTTCAGGTACCAAATTGGAGTCCAAGGAAGATTTGGATTTTTCTTTCCCTTACGTTCATTCTCACTCTCTTTCCTGGGCTTTTCCAGGATAGGAAAGGGGATGGTAGGGAGAAAGTAAAGGTAATAAATTCATCCATCTGTCCATTCATTCTGTGTTTATAAGGCACTTATTGCAAGCCAGGTCTATGCTTCTATTAGAAAGAAGAATAAGATCCCAATCCGTGCTGTTGAATAAAGCAGCTACTAACCTCATGTGGCTACAAAGCATTTGAAATGTGGCTATGAGACTAGTGAACAAAAAATGAAGAACCCTGAAGCAGTGTAAAATTTCTGTATTTTTGCTATATACAGCCTTTTTGTTTTGCTTACATTTCATTCCAGTTTAAGCGTTGAAAATGCAGCTCTGAACTGAGAACTATTCTAGGTATAAAATACACAATGGATTTAGAAGGCAAGCTTAAAAAACAGAATGTGAAATAGGTCAGCATCTAAGAGCTCTTTATATTGATTATAGATTGAAATGATGATATTTTGGACATATTAGGTTAATAGAATACATTATCAAAACTGATTTCTCTAGTTTTTAATGTGGCTGCTAGAGAAATTAATATGTGTGGCTCACATTATGTTTCTATTGGATGGTCCTGTTCTAGCCCTGGCAATTTCAGAGCAACCAGGCAACTAGGGGTGTCGAGCGCACAAGTGAGGAATTGTAATACCATGAGGTAAGAGCTATAATGGACACAGGAACTGAGTGCTCTGGGGACAAAGAACTGCGCGTCAGTTCTGCCCAGTCCAGGATCAGAGGAGAGGTGATGTCCTTAGGTAGGTCCTGAAATGGTAGCGGTTTGTCATCTGGAAGGCAGGAAAGGGGGCATCACAGGCATTGGTTCCAGCACGTGCAAAAGCCCAGAGGAATGATAATGAGAATGAGAAGTGCTCCTGGAACTTAGGGTTCTTGAGAGGAGGAGGTGACGTGGATACAAATCTGGAGAGTACTGTTAGGATCAGACCATGCCAGGAAACAGACGTGAGCAAGTACTTAGCAAGAGATAGGAGCATTGCTGAGGACGTGTGCCAGCCACTATGCCTGCCTCTTTCTCCTACATTAGCTCATTCATTGAATCCATAAATATTCAATGACTGCCTACTATGGGCTAGGCATTGTTCAAGGTGCTGACTATCTAGCAATGAACAAGACAGACAAAGCCCCTGCTCTCACGGGGCTGATCTGCAGGTGACACTATCCAGGACAAGAAGGAGACAGAACAAAACCAAGGTCAGAGAGGTTCACATGGCTGGTGAACAGTAAGCTGAATGATTCCAATCCAGGTCTTTCTAATGCTACGTCAGTGATCTCATTGCTCTGCCTTGCTGCCCTGTGTCACACTAAGGAGTGTAGGCTTGGTCCTGAAGGCCACAGGAGATGAGTAGGGTCTTGGAAGAGGGAGACACAGGGGCAGACGTGCTTTTTAGGAATGAACCGTGGTGGTCATATAGAAGAGGTACGGTGCTAAGGAGATCAGCTACACTACTGTGCTTCCTGCTTTGTGGCTCATGTAGGGGCTTCATAGATTTGTCATAGGCACCTCCTCCTTCCCCCCCAAATCACTTCCCTCCTTTCCTAAGGCTATCTTCAGCACTGGCTAGAGAAAGACTTTTCAAATCTAGGTCTGATTTTGTCACTGCTCTTACCAGAATTGGCCAAGCAATGGGCTTTCTACCTGACTCAGAATATTTCTGAATAGAATAAAAAGTCCTAATCCCATCCCACAAAGCCCTATTGGATTTATATCTCCAGAGTCAATTCTTTTTTTTTTTTTTGCAGTTTTTTGGCTGGGGCTGGGTTTGAACCCGCCAGCTCCGGTATATGGGGCTGGCGCCCTACTCCTTGAGCCACAGGCGCTGCCCCAGACTCAATTCTTACTGCTGTCTTTCTATTCCACTCCACTCACAGTTGTCTCCTTACTGTTCCTCGAACATGCCAAGGGCATTTCTGCCTCAGGGCCTTTGCACGTACTAGTTCCTTTGCCTGGAAGGCTCTTCCTCTAGACATCCAGACTGTCCCCCAGATATCCAGACTGTACACTCCCTCACTACCTTGAGCCTGTGTTCAAAACCACCTTATCAGATATTTATCAGACTTATGCTCCCCTCCCTCATTATTCTCTTCTCCCTTAGCCTACTTTATTTTTCCTGTTAGCCCTTACCATTGTCTGACACCCCATACTGGACATTTATTTGTTCATGGCTCATTGTCCCATGTCTCCAGTGAAGTCAGGGACCTCTTTTTTGTTCACTCCTGTATCTAGGATCATACCCATTTCTTGGGCCCATGGTAAGCACTCAGTATTACTTTAGCCAATTCAGGGAGCAAAATGTAGAGAAAAGCTTTTTCCGTCTCTCCCCAACCTGCCCCAAACCCTCCATTTTATCTCAGTAAAACCTGTAGCCAATTGGAATTTTTCTCCGACATGACCCCAGCACGTCCCTGCACGTGAGATATTTACTTGCTTGGCTTCCTGGCAGCCACTCTTTCCGGGGTGGCACGGTATTGTTTCTGCTCTGGAGTCCTGCCAGTGCTTCTCTGTTGACGGGAATTTATCACATTTCAGTTTCTTTTTTCGATAAAAAAGTTTCCAATGAATCTCTGCTGTTTTTGTCGCTCGGGAAGACACTATCTTAGCTTTCAGTATAGAGCTGAGGACAGAGAAAACAAAGCAAATGGAACGGCTGCCAGCTGTGCCCTTGCCCCAGCCCCTTCACACGTGCGCTAAGATTGGAGGTAAAAAGGAATGGGCAAGGAACATGGGCATGGAATCTCCCAGAGGAATCAATGATGCCAGTGCTGTTGTGCCTGTAGTGCTGTGGATATCCAAACCCATGCCCTTCACAGCAGGATCCCGGGGGCCCTTTCAATCACCACATCCATAAGAGAAATTTCAATCACCACATCCATAAGAGAAATTAAAAATTAAATCTCTCCCTTTCCTTTCTCCTTCCTTCCTTCCTTCCTTCCTTCCTTCCTTCCTTCCTTCCTTTCTTTCGTTCTCTCTCTCTCTCTCGTTTTCTTTCTTTCTTTCTTTTTCTTGCTTGCTTGCTTTCTCTCTCTCTTTTCTTTCTTTCTCAGTCTTACTGTGTTGCTCAGGCTAGAATGCCATAGTATCAGGCTAGAATGCCATAGTATCAGTCTAGCTCACAGCAACCTCAAACTCCTGGGTTGAAGCAATCCCCCTGCCTCAACCTCCTGAGTAGCTGGGACAACAGGTGCTCCCCCCACAAGGCCTAGCTAAGTTTTTCTAGTTTTTGTAGAAACAGGGGTCTTGCTCTTGCTCAGGCTGGTCTTGAACTCCCCCTCAAGGGATCCTCCTGACTCAGCCTTCCAGAGTGCTAGGATTACAGGTATATGCCACTGCGCCAGCCCTCAATCTGATTGCAATGATTATTTGCAATGAATCATTGTAATAGCTACTGATTTCTATTTATACTTCTGTGCCCTCATGTTATCCTTCAACCTCCCTGGAAAGACCTTCTCTTGTATCCTTTTATACACAAAATTTAACATCAGTGGGAAGGTGGCAAAAAATATTAACAGTTGACATTTATTGGACACTACTTTCCGTATCTTGTTCTGGTGCTTTTTTTTTTTTTCTTTCTGCATTAACTCATGTAGAGAGCTATTATTAGTGCACCTGTTTTAAAGATGAGACAAGTGAGAAGCAAAGAGGAAACTGCCCAAGATCACACAGCTAGTCAAATTTGAACTTGGCCAGTTTTAATTCCGGAGTCTCTGCCCTAAATCACCCTACTTATTGTTGTTCCAGCCACTTAGCAGAAGAAACATAGTTTTTTGTTCGGGTTTGTAAATGAGACTGTCATTTTAGTTCCCTATTCCACAATGAAAGAGCCTGGGTTTGCCCAAGAAGTTTGGTGGTTGGAGGTCAGCTGAATACTGTAAGGTGCGCTCACAGACCAGAAGCTTCAGGGGGATGACACCAGGCCTGTCGTGTCCCAGTGCCTCCTCAGCCCCAGGTAGCTGGCATGTAGTGAGAAAACAATATGGCTGAAGGAGCAAATTTGTTTCTGACTGTTTTATGTCTATTGGCTACTCTGCTTATTTAATCTTCGATACACATAGTGCAGACAAAAATACTATAAAAGGAAAAATTCAAGCCCCAACAATCTGCTTCCCCTTTAAATAAGCAAGCAGATAGAGAATATAGAAGTGGTGCTTTTGGTTCCTACGATTCAGGTATTTGTTATCATGTAACATATAAACCCTCTAATTACAGGGACTAAGCATGATAGAATTAAGTTTGTCTCTCGCTCATGTTCTGGTCAGAGAGTGGTTTTACCCATAAGGTGATGTAGGGACCCAGGTTTTATCTCACAGTTTCGTCATTCCCCTGGAACCCCAAGTTCCCCACTTCTAGCTAGGCACGCTCGCCTGGATGGAAAAAACACCTCTTTTGCTCATGTTCCCCAAGACAGAACTAGTCTCACGGCCATACTTGGATGCAAGGGATTCTGGGAATGGTCCCCATCTGAGCAGCTGACTGTCAGCCACAGAAGCAGCATCATCAAGTTTTGGTGGACAATTAGCTTCCTCCCAACACAATGAAGATTAAGCACTTTCTTGGGCTGCTGTTGAATGTCAACATGTCCACCAGGCAGCATATTAAAGTTATAAACGTCACAATCTTTGGTAACTTTTCCAAACCTCATCTAGAAAAATGGAAGAATAGGATCAACCAAAGCATAGGCATTAACTGACATGAGCTTGGAACAGGGGTAGGAGCAAAGCCTTAATCCTGACTGCAGTTGCTGTCTGATCACAGGCAACTTACTTAGCCTCTTAGAGTACTTTAATGCATTTTTGTGATGATTAGAGGTAAGATATGTATGTGAAGGTCCTGGCAGACAGGAAATAATAGATAAATGAGAACCGGTTTTACTGTGTTTTCTGAACAAAATTTTATTTCCTTTCATTATTTTTAGTTGACACACAATTATGCATTTTAATGAGGTATGCTATATCACTGCAGACTATACTCACGTTTAATGATCCAGTTGGGTTATAAGCAAACAAAAATCTATCCTAGCTATTTGAAAATGTACAAATGGGGAGGGTAATTGGTGGGACCACACCTACGGTGCATCTTGCAAGGGTACAAGTGAACCTTACTAAATGTAGAATATAAATGTCTTAACACAGTAACTAAGAAAATGCCATGAAGGTTATGTTAACCAGTTTGATGAAAATACTTCAAATTGTATATAAAACCAGCACATTGTACCCCATGACTGCATTAATGTACACAACTACGATTTAATAATAAAAAATACAAATGTGCAATGGGACACGAGGACACATTTCTCCTATCTAGCTGTAATTCTGCATCTGTGAAGCACCCTCTGGCTGTCTGTGTCCCCCCACCCCCGACTCTAATAACCACTATTTTATTCTCTATGATCTCAACTTTTTTTTGCTTCTACCTATGATTGAGAACATGTGGTATTTGTCTGTCTCTGCCTCCAAGCTCACCCATGTTCCCTGAATGACAGGATTTTTTGAGTAAGCAAACATACTTTTTTTCTTTTAAATTGCTTGAAAATAGTGTCACGAAGGGCAAGTAATGAGCCTTATGCAAATACAAGATATAGGATCGTATGGAGGCCATGCTTCCAAGTATAGCTGCTAAAACATCTGTCCTGTATCCAGCACAAAACTAGAGATCAGTTTAATCAAACATTATGATTAAACTGCCTGCAACTGCCCAGAATTCTAGTTAGAGCCCTGGAAGGTGAGAAATAAACATTGGTATTATATTCCATGATATAATGTATATCTTATATCACTTCATCCTCACACCCACCATGTGGGACATATTACTGCCCATCACACATACACATATACTGTTACCATGGCCACTTTGCAGGTGCGGGAACTGAGGCCTAGAGAGGGAAGATCATTGACCAAGATGGTCGTAATATGGGTGGGACAGGGGTTTGAACCCAGTCTGACTCTAGAACGCACACTCTTACTAGCTCTGCGTCAAGAAACCTGGCTCCTGTTGGAGGCAATGCTTTACTTTTGTGATGAATACATTGTGCTGAAATGTGGTTCAAATTATAAATACTATAGGCATTCAGTCTGGAGAGGAACTTGCAGTGCTTGGGATAACTGTGTGCCAGGCAGTGTACTGGGTGTGTTTTCCATCCTTCCCAATTAAGGAGAGGTAACACGACATGCATGGGAAGGGAAGAGCAGGCACTTTGGAACACATTTAAATCTTTGTGAGGTCATTTACAAGCTGAGTAATTGCAGGTAAATTACTTAACCTTTTTTGATCTGGTTTCCTCAGCTGAAAATAGGGATTGGAACAGCTGCCTTACGGAGACGGGTCTCCTGTCATGAAATGATAACCACATACGGCAAGTGCTGTTGCAGTCATTAGATACAGATTAAGTCCCACATACTTGGCAGTAAGACTGTCAGGCAGAATAAACCATGTTATGCTGCTGTCATGATACCCCAAATCTCACTGGTTTAACAAACATAAGTTTAGTATTCGTATTGCACTACTTTCCCAGTGCAGGATGGCTGGGGCTATTCTACCATCTATAGCCAAGTAGAGACTGGCTTGGGGAGGCTCAACTCTGTATTACCGTGGTTGTCAAGACAGGAAAAAGGGGACATGGGGATTTGCCCACTAGCTCTTAAAATTTCAATGTGGGATCAACATATATCACTTCTGCTCTCATTCTACTGGCCTAAGTAAGTCCAATGGCCACATCTAACTTCACTAGAAGGTCTAGTGAAATGCTACCATGTGCCAGGGGAGGGAAAGAACTAGAAAATATCTGGTGAACAGTCTTAGTTACCACGACCAACACAATCTGCCTGTACAACCTATCTGCCCTGCCTTAAGAAGGTGAAACTGATGCTCTGAGAGGTTAAGTCATTTGACCAAGGTCACACAGCCCATCCACTGGGGAGCCAGTACTAACCCCACACTCCTCACTCTGATTCTTCAACCTGTATGCACAGTGTCTACAGATTCTGCAGAAAAGCAAAACAGTTTCAGGATGGGAGCAGGGAGGCCCTGCTATGCAGTGGCCAGAGTAGGAATTAAATAAACTTGGCCTTTGTGTGTGTATTATGCCATTGCTCCCAGGGAAGGTCGGAAAGGGCAGAGGGGTTTGTGTCAAGCATCAGTACAAGGAAAGTTTGTCCACACCGGAATACCAAGCGCCAGAGTGGAACAGAAGCGGCGTATGGAAGACATGGTGATGGCAGCAGGAGGGGGTCTCACGGCTAGGACAGGATGGTACAGGAGTCCAGAATAAGGTGATGAGGGATAGACAGGAACCCAGTGAAGGGCTGATCTGAGAGCAGCAGAAGAGGTCCCAGCGGTTCACTGGTAGAAAAGTAAAGAACCGGAGAGCACACCACATTCTCCATACTTCACTCTTCCTATCCCAGTTGGTATATCCACCATTTATAACAACATGTCCGAAGCCCTCTTTTTCTCTTGCCTTCTTCCTTATTTTTTCCTTGCCTTTCCTTAGGAGAATGTGGACAGCCTCGCCGCGGTTGGAGGTCCTCTCTCCTTGACCCTCACCGTGTGTTACTAGGGTCCCTGTTACCAGCGCCAGGGTCTGAATCTTCCACGTAAAGGAAAAATCCCAAGGCCGAGGAGGCCTACACGTCCTCTCTTGCTCAGCAAAGGGGTTGCTCAGCAGGCCTGGGGCCTGATCCACCCCAGGTCCCCGGTGTTCCCACCTCCGATGGCGGCCCTCGCTGGCAGGGGGGGGCGCCTCTGCGGACTCAGCCGTGTCCTGGCACCTTTAGCGCCCCCTCTCTTCCACGCCCCCGACTCTCCTCCCCTCCCAAGCGGCTGTCCCCGCTGGGGTCCTAGTTGGTATCGCAAGGCCAGCGGTTCGGCGGCGGGTCCCGGATTCAGCCTCCAGGCCTCCCTTCGTCCCCGACTCCGCCTTTCTTTGGAGAATGCCCTGGGCTGGGGCCAAAGTGCCCCTGTCAGGGTTCCCCGGGGCGCGCAGTTGTCGCCGGTGGGCGCAGCCTTTCCCCAGCTGGAGGTGGAGGCCCGCGAGGCAGGGGTGCCAGCCTTGGGGGGCGGGTTGGGGTACGCACTGCGGCGGGAGGGGGCCGTGACTCACCGCTTGTAACCCTACACCGCCCTGCCGCCGCTCCCCCGCCCCTTCCCAGCTCCGGCCTGGCGGCCGCGGCTACACCTAAAATAAAAAAATGAAGGCGCGCCTGGACCCCTGGCGCCCCCGGCCGAATTGCGAGCAGGCCCAGCCAGCTACCGGCTCCGATCGCTCTCGCTTCCCCGCCCTCGGGGCTCAGCAAGCCGCCGCCGCCTCCTGGGCGCGAGCAGGCACTGAGGCCCAGAGGCCAGAGCCCGGGCGGGCGGCTGCGGCAGCGGCGCACGGCCTGCGGTAGCTGCCGCGGGGAGAGCCCGGGGCGGGGGC
Source organism: Galagoides demidoff (assembly GCA_963574575.1). Taxonomy (NCBI): domain Eukaryota; kingdom Metazoa; phylum Chordata; class Mammalia; order Primates; family Galagidae; genus Galagoides; species Galagoides demidoff. Next base: position 12,004 of record CAUYQV010044232.1, on the reverse strand, counting down.
TTGGAACCTCCCGATCCCCGTCCGGGCTGATCGTCGTCAAAGACCCCTGGCTGTCGCCGCCGCTGCGGCCTACGCTGCGAAGCACAAAGGGCGAGTCGCGGCCCGCACCCATCCCCCTCCCGGTCGGGGTGGCCCCGGGCGGCGGGTGGCGGCTGGGAGTGGGGGAAGCCCCGGCCGCGCCGCCCCCCGCTCCCCCTCCACCTGGGGCCGGGCGAGCGCCGCCTCCGCCCCCGCCCAGTCTGCGCGTCCTCCGGGGGAGGGGCTGGGGGGGCGCGGCGCCCCACATAACACTCCCCCTCCTGCGCTCGGAGCCACCCCTCTCCCCTCCCTCCTGCAAACACCACCGCCTACCCTGCCACCGCCGCCACCTCGCCCGACGCGCCGCAGCTCGCCGCGGCCGGGGGGCGGTGCGCGGACTGCGCGCGCCGGGGCGCCAGATGTGGAGTCCCCGCCGCCGCCAGTGACCCAGCCGCAGCCCCAGCGGATCGGGCCGCTTCCCCAATGCTGCGGGGGCGACCTTGAGCGCACCCCGGCTTCTCTCGGCAGGGACCTCGACACCCCGAGCGCTGTGTCCGGTCCTGCCGTCTGCAGCCCGGCCCACCCGGTGTTTGGACATGGAAGGGGCCGCTGCGCCCGCGGCCGGGAACGGCCCGGACTTGGGGCCGGGGGCGCCGTGCTCTCCCCCGGAGGCGGGGGCGGGGGCGACTGCAGCCTCCGCGGTGGCAGCGGCGGCCACGGAGCCCAGGAAGCCGCACGGGGTGAAGCGGCATCACCATAAACACAACTTGAAGCACCGCTACGAGCTGCAGGAGACCCTGGGCAAAGGCACCTACGGCAAAGTCAAGAGAGCCACGGAGAGGTTTTCAGGCCGAGTGGTGAGTGGGGAAATCCCGGGGGGACGCCGGCTAGACGCGGCTGGGCACCGGGGGCGTGCAGGGTGGGGGTCTGTGCGTCCTGTGGCTCTCTTGATGGAGAGGGGGGTCCTCGGGAATCCCCCAGACAGACTTCTCACTCTCCCCCAGCACCCCATGACTCAGGCGTGTCTCTTTCTCTCAACACTTGTTACATCCTGTCTGCACATATATTTTTTTTTCTCTCCAAAATTGATCCCAGCAGCAAAGTAGTGTTTTAGAATTTGCAAACACTTTGCAGCGTTGGGACCGTCGGGCTTTCCCTTATGGACACACATTGAGACATGTCCGGGAATGCCTTATTTCCAGAACTCCAAAAGAACCTCACCCTCAGCTCAGAGCTCGTACCTCAAGTCCTTCCCTGCTTCCACCCATCTACCTACACACCCTGCATCCTTCTGCTCAGACACTCCATCCCTCTGCTGCTGCTGTGGCTGCAAGGTAGAGCAGACTCCTGTCTGTCTTTAAGAGGGAGCAAAAATAAGGACTACTGTAAGCTTGAGGACTGTGACAGTTTACATCTGGCTTCTGGGATGACTGAAATGTGCAGGACATGGGTAGCCAGGGAGAGCACTGTGCTCAATTGCAGCAGATCCTAGTAAGTTTCAGGCCCTGGATGCAGAGCTACTAAATTGCTTCCAGGGTCTGGCCCAGCTGCCTTTGTGATGGCTGAAACCCAAAGAGTGGTCCCAGCACGATTTGCACAGCTCCAAGAAGTGCCTTGAGTGCCTTGGGGTCTCTCTGCATCATCCTGGCCTTGGTTGTTGTCATTTTCCTTTCTGCAGAACCGGCCCTTGAAATCCACACTGCTTGTGGCTAGAGAGTTGGGTTCAAAGTGACTGACGGTTGCAGAAAGATTTTGTGTGGTGTGTGGCGGAAAATTAACATGGGTCTTTGATTTGAAGCAGATCAGATGTATCTTAATGGATTTAGGGCCAAAGTCAGAAACTCATTATGGTATTTCTTGTATTCACTTTTGAGGGGGGGGTGTGTTTTGTGGTCCAGGGTTGCTTATAAACTTAACAAAAGACTGCAGGAAAAAAGCACAGTGTACTGTCAAGTAAAGTGGTAGGTTGGTATTGACATTTTTCTTTTGCATTTGTGCTGGGACAGTTCTGTGGAAAAAATGGGGACCCAGCAAAGTTCAACCCCCCCATTCTTTGATGTTTAAGTTGATGCAACTTTACCCTATAAATTTTGTTTAAAGTCTGCTATCAATTAATTGAAAAGTTAAGACATCCTTTTTTTTTTTTTTAAGGTGCCTCTGTAATAAATTCTATAGCAAGCAAGTGGTTGAGAATTCACCTTGGGCAGGTGCCATTTTTGTAGGTTGAAAATTTTAGAGGAGATGATTGTAAAGATTTCTTCTGGGGAACGCACCTTCAGGTTTGTGGAAGAAGAGGCTGAGAATCGCGCGCTTCATTCATGCTTTTCGTCTGAGGTGATATTCCCCAGGCTGGATGTTGAATAAGCAAAAACTAAGCTCAGATCCTTGCTTATGTTGTCTTAATAGCTGTTGAAGAATCGCGCTGGGAAGTTGGGAAACAGAATAATGAAAAACAGACGCAGTTCAGGCTGCAGGTTGAGGATGTGAGAATGTGAGAAGTTGCTGAGTGGTAAGGGTGTGTCTGGTGTCTGGGGGTCTATGAAAGGACCCCAACATCTAAGTGCTGGGGAACCTCCTCAGGCTGAAAGAATGAAACATTGTCTTATAGCAGATGCTTTTCTGAGCGTCAGTGGGGCGTCTTTTCTGGTATTCTAGCTGTCTGATCCACAGACTGGGTTAAAGTGAGAGGGACTCCCATCAGCAGTCAGGAGCCTTTCTCTTTGGGTGAGTGTCTTATTTGTAGAAAGAGTAACATTCCGGTAGGATTTAGTCAAACGGCCACTGGGGGGCGCCCTGAGAACGAGAGAGGATTATTTCTCAGCCGCAAGACTGAAATCCCGCTGTGTTATTGTCCCGCCCTAGTTCATTTTCCCATTGTGCTATTAATTTCAGCTAAATCTCTTGTTTTACCCCCAAATTATGTAAAGATTTTGAAGCTGGCAGCAGACCCAGACTCAGAAACTGGCAATCTCAACCTGTTTCATTTCTTTGTGGGACTTTCTCCTGGATGGTTAAGTTTAGTATGTGAGCAAGGTCCTCTGGTGAAAGCTTGCATTAAACAGATGGGAAGACTGAGGTTTGGATGAAGGGAAGTCCTCCCTTGGCCCTGAGTCCTCCCTGCTGCTGGGCACAGTGCTCACAGATGGTGTCAGAATTTAAGTGAGAAACAGGAATTGTCAAGTGGAAAATTTCCTGTGCCAGGCTGAACAGACAGTAACACAAAACAAAAAAATTGGTCAGCAAGTTATTCTTGCCTATATGGTGTCTGATGACTCAAAACCTGTCAAGAGCAGCAAGAATTTTCATCTAAAGTATGAATTTGGAGTTTTCTTCCAGTTCTGGTGATACAATAAACATCCTCAACTTGCTTTGAAGGTACTATTGAGGAGGATTGACCAAGTACTGTCTTAATTCTGCCTTGTGGGTCTTGGGGTAAACCTGGAAGTGATGCTTTATTTTCATTTAAACCAGGGCACTTTACAGTGTCCCTCCAGGGGAGCAGTGGTTTTAACTGGCTTTGCCTGTGTGAGTGGCTGAAGTTGGGTACCAGGTAGCGGGCAATGGGAAATGCTGTGAAATCAGCATTCCTGTCCAAAGCAGGGGCTCTGCTCGGAGAGGGGAGAAGTTTCTAAAAAATTAAGATGTTGTGGCTTTAACTTGCACATCTGGAAGGGCCTTTGGAATGGGAGTTGCAGACAGGAGCTTGGAGTCAGCTGGTCCAGCCCTCTGCGTGATCCAGACATCCTCCTGAGGTTCCCACAAGCGCTGGTGAAGCATCTCCATGAAACAAGGACTCAAAGTGGTTCTCTTGCAGAAAGGCGGAGAGCCCTGGCTTACATTCAGATCCTTGATCTGTCTCTTATTAGCTTAGTGACTTTGGGCAAGCTGAGTAACTTGTCAAAACCCTAGCTTCCTCATCTGCAAAATGAACTACTAACAGTACCAACTTCGTGGACTTGTGTGAATAGAATAAAATAATCTTTATAAAGCCTCAAAGGGGGGAAATTAACCAGTCTAGTTCTTCCTTTTATTAGTTTCTCCCCCTCATTTCATTTAGGATTTCATTTAGATTTTAAGACCATTGGAGAGGCATTGCATCACACAGAGAGAAGACAGGTAGGGGATCAACTCTTCAGGGTAATTAATGTAAATGCTATATTAATTAGGGCAGTGTGCCCATAGGAAGGCGAGATAGTTGGCCAGATTCAGACAGGATCTGAACGCGTTTCTAAAGTCTAGAGTTTGGGCCTGTTTATTGCACAACTTTTGTTTTGATACAATTGTGGGCAGAGCCTCTGTGTCATGATGTGGCATGTGTTTTCTTTGAACCAAACTCCCTGAACCTTCAGGCTGAACAAATTGCCAAAAAATCCAAAACCAAAACACAACAGCTTCTGGGGGAGAGGTGTCATGTGATCACCTCCAGTGTGATGGGCCAAGTTCATCTTTTTGTCTACACCAGGTTATCTCTTGTGAGCAGTGTGAACTGGAGGCAAGCTTCCAGGCAGGGAGGAGTTTGGGATGGGAGTGGCAAGACCAGTGGGCAGACTGTCACCCTCGACTGAAGTCTGCCAGGGTGCCCCTGGCCACCAGGGCACTAGCTTGGGTGACAGGGCATCCTCACCTAACAAGGTAAGTGGTTTGACCAGAGATGGGTGTTTTAGGCACTGGCCCAAAGTTACTCAAAGCCTCATGCTGGAAAATTGCAGATCAGGGAGCCCTATTAGCAACCTAGCCCGCCAAGCCAGGGGATCTGTGGACACCAGGTGCATGGGAATGAGGTGGCATATTGCAGCTAAGGCTCAAATTCAATTTCAGGGTGTAAAGGACCACTGTGAACATGTGGGCCAAACTTCTCATCCGGGGGTGGGAAAAATAAGGCACAGAAATGTTCGGTGACGTTTCCAAGGTTGCACAGCTGGTAAGTGGCTGAGCTGGGTGGGAGAAACATTATTCTTAGTTTGGTAGTTTCCCATCACTCATTTAATAAATCTTTACTAGAGCAAGACATAGGCCTCACTCTCAAAAAACTTACAATCTAGTAGCAAAGATGAAATGTACTTACAAATATTGAACTAATTCCGTTGAGTTCAACAAAGATTTATTACCATCTGCCATATGCTACTCACCATATTAAACACTGAGACGTGGAGATGAATAAGATCCCGGGAGCTTCCCGTCTGGTGGAGGAGACAGAGGGAGTAGTTGGTAGGCCATGAATAACTTACAGGGAACTTGACTGTTTCAGGTTGGGATGTAGCTCATTGAAGCTTAGTTCATCAGACTGAGTCTGATCCTGGGCAGGAGCACCTTCTCCCCGAATTGCCACTGCTATTATTACTACCAGCTGATAGTTTTGAGAGTGTAGGGGTCCACTGTCCCGCATTACAGACATTTCCCCTCATTTAAACTTCACAACAACCCCATGAGAGGTGTGCTCTAGTTAGATCCATTTTACAGATGGAGAAAATGACATGTAGCGAGGTTAAGTAACTTGCCAAAGTTGTACAGCTGGATGGTGTCAAGCCAGGCTGTCTGGTAACCCTTTGCTGCTGGAGAAATTGAGAACCTTCCTTAGTGTTGTGCAGTTGGTGACCTCAGGATTTGGGTGTGGTACTTCCCTGATGGTGCTAGAAGAGGAGCCATGGGGCAGAGGGATGCTTTTCTCAGGTGGTTTCTTGTTGCTGTGCAGGAAAGGGCTACAGAGAAGAGGCCAGGACACATGGGTAGCACTAGGCAGAATGTCCTCCTCCAGCTAAGGGGAGGAGCTGGTGCTATTGAAGATGACCCTTGATTTGGGTTTCAGAAGACTGAAATGTGGGGCATTCCAAGCAGAGGGCAGGTTCCAGGGCATTTATACATGTGTGCTTAGGAAAGGTGAGTAATTCCAGATGGTTTGGTATATAGGGTTTGTGCTGGGATATGGTGGTAAGGAAGGAGGGGAATAATAATGATAATAATTGAAAGTAATAATAATAATGAAGGCAGCTAACACTTCTTGAGTGCTTATAACATGCCAGGTACATACTAACTGACTTTTAATCCTCATAGCAATCCAGTTGTCCCATTTTCCAGATGGATAAACTGAGTCACAGAGAGGTTAACTATCTCTCCCAAGGTCACATGCAGCAGCAGAGCCAGGGTCTGGACCCACGCAGTGTGAATGCAGAGACCTTGACCTTCGCTCTCCCTCTAGAGGTGTCTGAATTGGGGTTGGATCACTGCAGGGCTTCGAGCCCATCCGATTGGTGTGCTGACTTGGAGCAGGGAGGTTTTCGCAACAGTTGAGGTTTGAGAAGATAAGGATCAGAAGCAAGTTGTCTGCTTTTGGTGAGCTGTCTGCTTTTGGACCCTGAGGAGGGTGCTTTAATGAATCAGGCCAGGGAGCTCTCCATTTGGACACACATTGAGTTCTTTGTTCCTCCAGCAGCCTCAGACCTGGAATTCCTAGGAGGCCTTGGGGTGAGCTGGTTCACTTCCCTGCCTGCAGACAGAAATGCCCCCACACCACACCAGGATATCTTGATCTCACGTCTCCTGGGGAGCAGCAGGAGATAAGAAGTTGAGTCAAGGTGTCTTACCATATTGCCCTGCCCTGTTTCACTGTCCCACTTTGTCGCCTGTTGTCACTGCCTTGCAAAGTGCCACACACATGGTAGGTCCTCAGCAAAGGCTTGTAGGATGGAACTGAACTGAGTCAGTTGAACAAGAGAGTATTTTGGGGAGGTATAGAGAGTGTAGGTTATTGTCCCTGACCTCAAGGAACTTTCAGATTTCTTAGGAAGCAAAGACAATGGCTGGAAATGAATGACAAGGTTACGTAACAAAGTCTGCAGAGACAGGCAGACCTTTCCCTGGGCAAATTCCCCTTCGGTTACGTTTGGTCATGAGTTCGTTAGTCTGAGACGTATATCCAGGGCTTGTCAAGTTCCTGGCCATGACTTCCTGTCCTCAGTGGCTCCGGAGTCAGACAGCAGAAGTCTCATTTGTCTTTCCCACATGAAAGTCCTGGAGCATCTGTAAGTTATGATTTGTGAAGTATCTGCTTTAAAGCAGAATGCATTTATCATCGTACTGGCCCAGACGACACTGCGGAGCCCAGGAATGAGAGGATCCCAGGCCTCAGAAGAGGAGGGGCTGGGCCAGATGACCCACCCGTGAATGGAGTCTGGCTAAATTGATAAAATTCCCTGGAAACAGCCCAGGAGCAGCCAGATGTTGGCTTCACGACGGGGCTGTTCGGTAAACTTTTAACTGCATGTTAAAGTCAGGGCCGGGCAATTCCACTTCTAGTTTCCCCCAAGAGAAATACAAACATATGTCCCCACAGAAACTTGTACACAATTGTTCATAGCCGTGTTCTTTATAAGACCCCCAGAGTGGAAGCAACCGATGAATGGATAAATAAAATGTCGTACGTCCCTTTTATTTATGGAATATTATTTGCGATCTATTCCATAATTTTATTTTACGGTTTATGAAATCTTATGTATGGAATGTTATTCAGCAATAAAAAGAGATGAAATACTTAATACATGGCTGCAACGTGGATGGGCCTTGAAAACATTGAGCTAAGTGAAAGGAGACAGTCATATTGTGTGATTCCATTTCCATGTAAAGTCAGAATAGGCAAATCGGGTTGGAATTGAATGGAGAGTAGCTGCTAATAGATGTGGAGATTTTTTGGTGGGGGGTGATAAAATATTCTAAGGGCCTTGGTACTGCAACTCAGTTGTTATAGCCCTGCCCACCAGGGGCAGCGGGTTTCAACATCACCTGGGCCTGCTTAATAAAAAAAGAAGAAAATGTTCTGAAATCTGTAGACCATCACTACAAATGGGACTCTACCTAATAAATTTAAATATCATGACTTGGTTGTTGGTACCCTCACATGAACCTGAAATAATAACAAAAGAAAGAAAGAAAGAAAAATGTTCTAAAATTGATTGTGTGAGGACTGCCCAACCCTGGAATAAACTGAACACCCCTGAATTAATGATACATGAATTTTATCTCAGTAAAGTTGTTACTGACAAAAACCCTGGGACCTCGGCTAGAGAGTAGGGGGTGGAAGCCCATGTCTCTCAGGCCTCCCAGAGCCCAAGCTATGATGGGGCATCACCCTCATTTTGTGCAAGAAGCAGAGGGCAGTGTCCTGCCAACTAGGACCAACAGAGAGAGCCCCGGAACCAGGTCTTGTACATCCACGTGCCACCCCAGTCCTTGGCAGTTGTGTGACCTTGGGCTGTTATGAATCTTAATCTCTGTTTGGACAGAGGCAAGGCAAAGAATAATAGCTCCTGTGTTGTGGATTGTCAAGAAGATTTCACAAGACAACGCACCTAAGCATTTCACCCAGTGCTGGCACATAGTAGGTGCACAGTGAGTGCAGCCAGGGCTATGCTGGTCTAAAAGGTACCTCTGTCTGGACTAGGAAAAGGCCTCCTCCAGGTGGAAGAGGCTTCTGTCCTGGCCTGAAGCGGCCCCGCAGGCTGGTGGCCCCATGAAGACCATGTGGACTGGATACCATTCATGCGCCCCTGGGCTGGTTGCCCTGTGCCTGTATGACCTGATCTGTGTATCTCTATTTGGCAGCCCTGGTGGGGCTCTTCATTCTTCTTAGCTACCACTTGTCACTACTCTGTGGGTGAAAAGTCACTGTAAGAAAGACCAGCGCGTATACAAATCAGATCGTGTTGAATGAGTACTAACCATCATGCCCAGCACCGGGGGACCTTTCAGAGAGGAAGATGACAAGGCCTGCCATTGACATACCCAGAATTTATCTGGGGATAGGTAATGAATATATCTAGAATAATCAGAGCCAGTGCAGTAGTTTGATTACAGAAATGAAGTATCGAGGGAGCAATCAAGACCGTGCAATCAGACAGATGTGGGTTCAAGGTTTGCCCTGCTACTCGGTAGCTAGATGATCCTGGGAATGCTGCACATTTTCTCTGGGTTCTGTTTTCACATCTAGGAAATGTGGCTACCGTTGTCCTACCAAGTGGGATTGCCATCAGCAACAGGATTCAGAAGTTTCCATGGCAGAGCCTGGGGCATAGGGGGCTCTTGGAAAGTAGAGTGAGCTCCTCTGTTCCCGGGAGAAGTGCTAGCGTGGAGGACTTGGCCATCTTATCTTGACTCATGGCAGTCCTTGCTTACGATCTTGCCATGGGTTGTGTGGGACTCAGGTCTAAATATGCCATGTCCTTCGAGGCTCCTGAGTCTCCCTGCCCCATTCCTTATTCTTCAGCCTCAGCCCTGCATCTGTTTCCTTCAGGACACATGAACAGTGGGGGTTGGATAATGTGTCTGTAGCCTTCCTCCCTGTCCTGCTCCATCAGGAAGGCAGCAGGGCTGCTGTCTGTCCCTCTATAGGGACATCGCTGTAGCCTGGCCTGTCGCCTGCTGTTAGCCGTGTTGTGGATGCTTATTGAGAACACTGGCGAGAAGGAGGCACTGGCGGTCCTGGCAAGGGAGAGTTCTGTGAGGGTGGGAGACAGCAGGGAAGGTTCCCTGGGTCCTGTCCCCCTTCTTTCCTCTCTCTCCTCCCCAGCAGCACCCTGCATCACCAGAGCAGGTGCCTGCCATCCATCACCAGGTGTCTCTCAGTAACAGCCCTGCACCACGGCTAGAGGGGAAGCTGAGCCCATCCCAAACCCAGCTTCCATCCTTGGTAGCTGCTCCTGCATGCAGTCCTTCCCAGCTCTGCAACCTTTCTCGGGCTGCTCCGGAGAGACCAGCTCCCCATTTGAGAAACCCCGGGGTGATCAGCTCTGCAGAGCTGCAAGCTTTAGATGCAAAATGCATCTGCAGGGTTTTCAAAACATTTCTCCCTGGGCTGTAAATCAAGTACTTTGAGAATTATAAACCGGCTGGAGCGCTGAGTTAATGTGCGTCTGGAAAAAAACACCATCATGATCTGCCTTTTAAACCCGAGAAAAGAATTCTACTTCATTTACTTTCATTAGAGATATTGAGATTTCCAGTGGGAAGGAGCTAGGAGGAGGCTGCGGTAGGTGTAGCTCCTCCCCTGGGAGGGGCAGGGGATGGTGGTGGGGTAGCTCAGGGCTCAACTTTCTTCTGTTTGGCTGAACAGCAGCTTCCTGTTTGAGAAAGGTACAGATGTACAGATGACTGTACTTTCTCCCAGTAGCTCCACCGGGGCTTCTTGCCCTTGTGTCTGTGTCAAGCTCCAATTATTCATGTGGCTTGAGGGCCACAAAGCATTTGAGCGCAGCGGGTTGTACGGAATCCTGGCTGGCCGCTGTCGTTTCACTATGACCCGGGCTCAGCTACTGTGTGTTTCTCCTTCCCAGCTGCCAAAAGACACTCACATCCCAGCCTCCTATAGATGGTGGAAGGGAAGCTGCCGGTCCAATTTATGAGTAGAAAAGGGAGAATCTGGGGCCAGACTTCCTGGGTTTGAGAGCCCCCCACGAGCCTCCTGTGCAACCTCGAGATAGTTGGCTGTGACTCAGTGTCTTCATCTATGAAATGGGAGGTGCTGTGAGGGTAGACGAGTTGGGTGTCAAGTTCTTAGACGAGTATGTGTCCAACAGTGAACAGTCAGTGTTAGTCTGGGAAGTAGCCTGCCTGGAGAGGGGCAGGAGGGGTTTTGTCCATCTCTGTACCTCCTGCAGCCTGGGCACAGTGGGCTGCACCCAGCAGGTGCCCCGGTGGAGAATGCCCTTGCTTCACCCGTACATTGGGGGGGCTGAGAAAAAATGTCCTCAAAGACCCTTCCCGGCTCATAGGAGGAAAATCCTCAGATTTCCTGAATGGAATTGGGGAAATGTAGACTTTATTTCCTATTGCTTGGTTTTTGGCAAAAGGGCTCCTTGTTGGGGGGATGGGGTAGTATCTTCAGTTTTCAAAACTGCTTTCCAAGTGGAGGGAGAATCTGCCTGCAGAGAGGGTCGGCCTGTGTTGGGGAGGTTTTCTCGCCTTCCCTATTCTCTGGCTCCTGGGATGCACTCTTTTGGGCTCAAGGCACCTGTGACTTTCTTAAACATGTCAATGAGGCGGGTTATAAACTAGAATCTGTGTAAGGTGGAAGAGAACCTTCCAGTTTTCTCATCTGTACAATGGGAGGTAATAGTAGAACTTGCCTCCTGGGTTGCCATAAGGATTCATGGTCAAAACACGCACCGGGAACAGTGCCTGACATGGAGCCAGTTCTCTGTCGATGTCAGTTGTTCTTAATTGGGATCCAGAAGAAATCAAGCTTATGTTCTGCTGGGTGGCTCGGAGGGACCTTTGCTCTTTCCTTAGACACGTAGATTTCAAGGGAGGGGGGCCTTTACTTTTGGTTTCAGTAAGGCCAGATACCCGTGGCTGCCTCTGCACTCAGCTGTGCATAAGGCTCTCCCTGTAGACACCATTTATTCTTCCCACGGCTTTAGCAGTGATTGAGGGGCCTTCAGCGTCTGGGGAGAACTTGGCTTCTTGATCCTAGTGACAGGCTGGAGGCAAGACTCTGGGGAAGAGGAAAAGACTTAGGAGGGGCCCTCTCCCAGGAGAAGGGATGCTTGTGGCAGTCTCACTTAAAAGACTTGATAAATATGTTTATTATGACTTGCTCCTTAAGGATGAACAAATAAAGCTAACCTCTATTGAGCACTTTCTACTTGCCAGGCCCTGTGTTGAGACTGTATCATCTCCGTGAACTTGTAGAACCATTCTAGAGATAGATGCTATCGTGGTCCCCATTTGGCCACAGGGGGAGATAAGACCCAGGGCCACACTATTTGTAGCTTGGGGATGATGACAGGCATGTAACCCACATCTTCCTGAGCTCCAGCTGCCACCCAGATTGCTTCCCAAGAAGAAAGAGAAATATCTCTGTCATTTTTTCTTGCGGTAGGGGTTCCTTCTGTGTCTCCCAGGTAGCAGGTTTAAAAATATTTATTTAAGGGCAGCGCCTGTGGCTCAGTGAGTAGGGCGCCGGCCCCATATACCAAGGGTGGCAGGTTTGAATCCA
>CAUYQV010044227.1:0-13689 GCA_963574575.1 Galagoides demidoff | reverse complement strand
TTTTTTTTTTTTTTTTTGAGACAGAGCCTCAAGCTGTCCCCCTGGGTAGAGTGCTCTGGCATCACAGCTCACAGCAACCTCCAACTCCTGGGCTCAAGCGAGTCTCCTGCCTCAGCCTCCTAAGTAGCTGAGACCACAGTTGCCTGCCACAACACCTGGCTATTTTTTGGTTGCAGCTATCATTGTTGTTTGGTGGGCGGGGGCTGGATTTGAACCCGCCACCTTAGGTGTATGTGGCTGGCACCTTAGCCACTTGAGCCACAGGCGCTGAGCCCAGGTCTTTTCTTGCTATGTGTCTAGCTACAGTAATGCCCATAGCCTTGCCTTTAATTCCTAGTATATGTAAGAGCTTTGCAAAATATTTATTTCATCATGCATCTGTCTTCATACAGTTCCTTCCTTGCTTTAGGGTTTGTGTGCTCCTTGCCCCATTTGTTGTCCTGCATCCCAGGTGTCTGGAAGTATTAATAATATATACCTTTAGGCTCGGCAACTTTTGCTCAGTGGTTAGGGCCCTGGTCACATACACCAAGGCAGGGGGGTTCGAACCTAGCCCAGGCCTGCTGAAACAATGACAACTGCAACAACAAAATATAGCCCAGCTTTGGGGTAGGCGCTTATAATCCCAGCTACTTGGGAGGCTGAGGCAAGAGAATTGCTTAAACCCAAAGTTGGAGGTTGCTGTGAGCTGTGACACCATAGCATGCTACCCAGGGCAACATAGTGAGACTGTTTAAAAAAAAAATATATATATATATATATGTACATATGTACACACATATATATATACCTTTAAATGCCTTGAATACCACCTGGGAGGCTCCTCTAGTCCTGAGGGGTATGAAACAAAAGTGGATCCGAGTGAACTTCTTGAGGATCCCTCAAACAGGTCAAAATGCTCCGTGAAGACTCATCATACAGGTGTTCCACTACTATACTTGTTTTGTCATATAACCACTTCATCTTGTGTTTTGATGTATTTCAAAGAGAACTGATACTTTCCCACATATATTAATAGAATTCAATGTTCCTTGATAGCAGGGATCCTCAAACTTTTTAAACAGGGGTCCAGTTCATTGTCCCTCAGACCTTTGGAGGGTTGGACTGCGGGTCCCAGGATGAGTTGGCTACTAAGCAGGATAGGCAGTGGTGGCAAAAACACCCGGCAGGCCAGATAAATGTCCTAGGCAGGCTGCGTGTGGACTGTGGGCCGTATGAGATATGTAACCCAGTGGTCCCTTTTGATAAACTGGAAAAAACTCTCCCAACATCTCTACACATCCTTGAAGATACCATAAATAATGTGTGTGTGGTCAGGAATACAGGAATACCCCAATTACTCCAAGGAGGTTCAGAGGATTTGGGGCTTTATAGAAGAGTGTCACACGGCATGTGGCCGAACTGTTCTGCCTGATGATAGTTTCTGTAGAATCTCCACAAACTTCACCATTAGCCTGTATACCTTTAGAGAAGCGGTTCTCAGCCTGTGGGTTACCCCTTTGGGGGTTGAATGACCCTTTCACAGGGGTCACCTAAGATCACCCTGCATATCAGATATTTACATTACGATTCATAATAGTAGCAAAATGAGTTATGAAGTAGCAACAAAATTAATTTTATGGTTAGGAGGTCACCACAACATAAGGAACTCTATTAAAGGGTTGCGGCATTAGGAAGATTGAGGACCACTGCTTTAGTGATTGGGATCTCACCACTTCCGGAGGTAGTTCGTTCCATCTTTGGACAGCTTAATGTATTCAGAGGTTCTTACTTATATAGAACTACAACCTTATTCATCTATTTCTGTCTTCGTAGAAAACCCTTTTGAGTTGTAAAGAATCTTTCCATAGATCTTCTATTCTCTTTTCCGTATGTCCTGGATCGTTTAGTTGCTTTTCACTGGTGGTGATCCTGAGGATTTCCGTATGTCCTGGATCATTTCGCTGCTTTTTATGGTTGATGATCCTGAGGATTTCCGTATGTCCTGGATCATTTCGCTGCTTTTTGCTGGTGATGATCCTGAGGATTTCCTATGTCCTGGATCCTCCACAGGCTAATTAAGCCAGACTCCGACTCAAGGTGGTCTTCAAATTAGAGGGAATTGAGCACTTTTCTTTCACTTTTCTAATACTGAACTTGTATGAATCAGACTTCTTCCCTTTTAGATCAAAATCATGTCCGGCTTGGCATAACCATTTGGCTCCTTTTTTGAAGGCTGGCTCAGTGCTTCTTTGATAATTTTATGCTGCCATCTGGTGGCTACATCAGACAGTACACAACTTTTTGTTCATCAGGTTAAGAGAATGCACGAAAACTAAATGACATCTAGAATTTTTGCATTTGGGAGCCCAAAGTAGAGAAAGCGTACATAGCTAGTGGCCATGCCAAAAAAATTGTGCCTGCAACAACCTCATTTGTGTCCAACTCTGACTAGCTAATTGAGTAAGTCACTTTTCCTTCTGGAGTCTCAGTTTCCACATCTGTGATCCTACTAGGTTTATAAAAATGGAGCCAAGCAGTATTGAAGGCAGAAGTAAGGTCCAGGAAGGCGAGGAACTGTTAAAGGTAGGTGGCTGGCAGAGTGACTAAATCCCAAAGGTGATGATGGCAAGTGTTGCTCAAGGGCATGCAGGGCTCTAGGTAAATATTTTTGGAGAGTCTTCGTCTATATAGACAGTTTGATTAAAAATATTTTACAAATTCATGGGCTCATATGAAGTACAGTGGTCTGTCAATGAAGATTTAGAATACTAGGGGTAGAATGTCTGTGCAGAATCTCTTCCTTTTCAGGTCCAGAAACCCCTCGGTAAAGTACTGAGTAGTCATAGCTCACAGCAACCTCCAGCTCTTGGGCTTAGGTGATTCTCTTGCCTCAGCCTCCCGAGTAGGTGAATTATAGGCACCCGCCACAATGCCTGGCTATTTTTTTCTTGCAGTTTAGCCAGGGCTGGGTTCAAATCCACCACCCTGGGTATACAGGGCTGACGTGGTACCCACTGAGCCACAGGTGCTGTCCCCAATAATGGTTTTCTTAGAGACATCACTTTAATTGAGATAGACAAGATGTCAGATTACTTTTTGTAATATTTTATAATCTTTGTAATCTTTTTGTAATCACTTTTTTACGATTCAAGGACACTTAGAAATTAGAGGAGACCTCTTTTTTTTTTTTTTTTTTTTTGAGACGGAGCCTCAAGCTATCCCCCTGGGTAGAGTGCCATGGCATCACAGGTCAGAGCAACCTCCTCGCTGGGCTCAAGCGAGTCTCCTGCCTCCACCTCCCAAGTAGCTGGGACCACAGGCGCCCGCCACAACGCCCGGCCATTTTTTGGTTGCAGCCATCATTGTCGTTTGGAGAGCCCGGACTGGGGATTTGAACCCGCCACCTTAGGTGTACGTGGCTGGCGCCTTAGCCGATTGAGCCACAGGCGCCGAGCCGCCACAGCTCTTTTCTTCAGCTATAATGATCCATAACACTTGAGAAGCTGACAGCTCCATCAGTCGGACCCAGGTTGAAAGACATAGAGCAGTAAGCTCCATCACCGCACACCAGTGATGGACATGTAGTCTGAGCAACGCATAGCCCTTCATTATGTGTTGTTTGTTACTACAGCATAACAGAGTCTCTCCTGTCCAATATGCCCACTGCATTCCCACATGGAAGATACACACCACACGGAAGTCATTATTATTCTATTTTCTATGGATATAAGATGAGAACTGAACATGGATCACTGAATTCATTTCAAAGGCTTACATTTAGCCAACTTTTTCATTCTTGTCATTGCTTACATCTCCCACTATATTATTCTGTAGATATCTCCACATTATTTATATAGAACTGGCCTGAATTTTTGCTCTTCCTTGTCTATTTTTCTGACCCAACTCTGTACCAGTGAGGTAGCAACAACCTAACTCTGGGTCCTGTCTGACATCTCTGATGGGCTAGTGAACAAGGGCTGTCTTTGTCATAAAATGCTGTAAGTTTCTTTTGTTTATTAACCTTTCAATAAATAGTTACTAAAGATAGTCATGGCTAATTACAAGCATTTCGTGAATGCTTATTGCATTCCAAGCCCTTTACTAAGAGCTATGAGGTGGAAACTTTTCCTTGCCTCCTTTTAGAAAAAGAGAAAAGAGAAGTTGCCCAATTTCCCAGCTTGCAGCCTCAGTGAGTACCAGAGCACACGGCAAGTGCAACCAGAATTGCGTCCAGAGCCCCATGTGGGAGACACGCTGCTCTTCATCTCTCAAACTGTGTTCTACATGATTCCAGTTTTGTACCAGGTGAATAAATATTTACATAGACATAGCTATAATTCACCCTGTAATCTAGTGATCAGGATTCTAAAGTGCCATGACTTGGGTTCCACTCTCAGCCAGGGAACCAGGTCCTTGCAGATATAAATTCTTTAACTCAAAGGGGGAAAAATTGACTTGATAAAAAATTAGTTTGATATTTATACACACATATGCATACCTACACTTCCAAATTTAATGAGTTTGGGGAATATATGCCTTTTGTCAGAGAGGTTTACAACAGACATTAAAATAGCAAAGGCTGTGATACATTGCTCAACATTCTTTGACCCAATGTTTGTCAAATAGATTTAACCAGAGAACCCCACTTTTCCTCTTGAGAGTTGTGAACTATAGCATGTAACTCAAGAAAATGAGATCACATAGAGAAAATAGAAACCAGCATTAAAAGGGACAGTGGACACCATCTCACAGTGGTATTATTTTGCTGATGTCAGAATAGGAGCTTCAAATGCATAAATGACTTCCCCACGGTCTCATGGCTGTAATGACTGGCATCCAGCTTGCTTCACTTCTGCTCAGCAGGGTTTCTCTACCCCATGGATTATCAATAATCAAGACTTCTAGGACAAAGCGGCGGGGCAGAGAGAAGCATGAGGTCTTCGTAGACTTCAATCACCCTAAGGACCCAGTCATGCCATCTTTTCCTCTGGCCAGCAAAACACCCTACACAGAACAGGTGCTCGCTAAAGGTGACTTGTAACAATGAGAAACAGAAGGATGATCCCATGACCGAGAAGAAGAGACGCAGAGATCAGGAGGCTTGTGCAGAGAGAGTGTTTGTTACTATACAGGTAAAATAAGGAAGCGCAAGGCCCAAAAGGAGCTCCCTTCAACCACAACAACACCATCCTGCCCGCGGCACTGAGGCAATGAAAGCAAATTCTGCGTATATGTGCACGAGTGTGCATGTAGGAGGGAGAAGTGGTAGAGGGAAGGAGAGCTGGACAAGACACAGGAAGCCACGTCTAATTACAGATGTTGCCCCAGTAGCAGGCACTAAGGGAAGGAGCACCAGTAGCCAAGCCAGTGATGGAGAAGCAAAAAGCCATGACTTTCTGTTTATTCTAGAATGATGCAGACAAGTTTTTCCTGCGTCTGCTGCCATCGGAATGAAGTACAGTGAAAGTTCTTTGAATATGATGCTGAAGAGATTCATCTTGAACCTTTGACATAGTTAAAGAAATTGTAGTTTAAAAGTTCTTATTTATTTTTTGTTTTGCCAGATGTGGCATCCATGGAGTAGAAAGTTACTTTAGTTCGGGAAACAGGTAGAAGAACTCTACGGTTAAGAATGGCCAAGCCCGGGGTATGGTTCGTGATGGAGAGCTTAAGGCTTTGCCATCAAAACAAAAGTAAAATGATTGTTAGTTTTTCCTTGGGGTCAGGAATTTGGGGAAGCCTATAGTTGTAAAAGAAAAAGAAAATTAAGAAAAGACTCTCTGTTAAGTAGGACAGATCTCCAAAACAGGGTGCACAGACAGGATCTCAAAGGCATTACCTATAAGGAGTTATTCCAGTTGGGATGCGGAGATTGGAACAGTGACATTTGATGTCCACTTTTAGGCTGTTCTTTAGTCTGGGCTCAAATTCCCCTTCTAGTCTCAGAGAAGGAAAGGGTGCTCGACAGGAAAGGAGGTAAAGGGAGGTTAGGGATGACCCCAACAGAAGGGGGAGACTCCATTGGACCACTCATGTGCCTCCCCCCTTGACACACACTGATGGGAGGAGGGTGGTAAGACTGGGCAGGCTGGGCCCTGGGTCCACACACAGCATTCATGTCGTCCCTGGGCGTATGGTCCAGGCAGAGGGCCACTGTTCCCTTGTCCTGGGAGTCTAAGTGGTGTATATCAGAGCTTTTAAAATTCTGATTCCTTTCCTGAGAAGCAACGGGTGTGATTTTAATGTTCTGGTTCTCTTGCTTTACTGATGTAATGAAATAGCTGGGGCTAAATAATGCAAAGCTCCTGGTCCACTGATGCTAACTTCTCTCTTTTTTTAACTACAGTCTCTAATTCACTCAAAGAAGCAAATTATGTTTTATGGCCTTTTATAAAATATTCATTCCCTCCTCCCCCGATGCTCTCAGTGGTTCAGGAAGCCTGGAAATGGCCTGGTGTAAGAAGGATCTCATTTCCTCCCAGATACGATTTACAGAGGCCTGCCAGGCTCCTGACAACAGAGAGGGGTGGTGATGCCACAGTGGGCTGAGAGGAGGGACTCCAGAGACCTCTCTCCCGGGACCCTGGGAGATTAGGGCTTGGGAAATTATAAGGTGGGGAGTGCAGGGACCTGGTTGCACTTCTCTGAAATCCTTCCGTTCCGTCCAGATCTCCTTCCAGGGGAGAGCCTTGCCTAAGCCCCCTCTGCAGTTCACCTTCTCCACTACATCTCCTTTGTTATCTTTGTGTTGTTTCCAGCCAAACTTGGGTCCAGGGCAGCCATGCGGAGGGGTCCATTTTGTGGAGGATGAGGTGGGAGGGCTGCAAGGGGAGAGGATGATGTGATGGCTGCTCTGGGGATAGTGGAGACTCCAAGTGAACTCCAACTTTCCGTCCATTTACACTTCTCATCCAAGTGACTGAGGGACACAGGACTATAACAAAATGAGCAATTGCCTTCCTTTTGCGGGTGCTATACAATGTATAAGGGACATTCACACCTGGAGCCTTACACACTAAAGTTGGGTCAGCGCCCAACTTCTGGGCTTGGATCAGTGATGATTGCCCTCTGTCACCTCATTTTTCTGGGCTTCAGTTTCCCCTCCTGCCCATCAAGGGCTTGGATGAGAAGCCTGAGGTCCAGTATAAGTTAGAATCCTGGTTCTGTAACCCTCGAGTCTGGATATTTGCTCCTAATTCTAGGCTAATACCATTCCCAAGGGTCCCTGGGCCTCTCCCTAGGGATGGGTAGAAAGAACCCACTTTCCAAAGAGCAACAGTGGCAGCAACTCCCTGATGGGGGGAGTCATCCTCCAGTTTCTTCCCGGCCTGATACCAGACATCACTTAACCAGGTCCTTTCTCTGGGTCAGGAGTGGGTTTTATGGCCCTCACAGCAGAGTCCAGGCCTGATCCTCACAGGGGAGGACACGGGTCACCAGCTGTCTGCTACATGGCATGGAGGTGCAGAGCGGGGGACACTCTCATTACCCTGCTGCTGTTTCCCCGGTCCCCTCTATGTGCAGTACTCCTGTAACATTCCATACTGGAAGCACCACTTCTGAGGATAAGATGCCAACAGAAGCTGAAGGATCTATCCTAACAGCCAAAATGTGGAGAGGTGAAAGTTACAACTGACTTGTCATCTAAAAATCTCTAAAGCACTATCTGTGCTTCCCATTCATTCCCAGAACCTACTAATCAGAAAAGCCCAAACCAATGAGTGCAGGTGTTTTAAATTATCCTGGTATCGGTAGGCATCTGTGAGCCCTGAGCGCCTTGAGCTTGAGTAACTGCAAAATACATAGAATTCTCCACCCAGTTCAGAGATGACTTGAGCAGAATGAAAAGAAGGCTCCTGAAGAGGGCGCTCTCCCTCACCCTGATTCTTTCTTGTCATTCCCTATTCTCTTTTCCCATACATGTTGGAGACTCAAGGGAAATTTGTTCATTTATTTGACAGATATGTTTGGAGCATCTTCTGGGTACCAGGTAAAGTATGAAGCACCATTTATAGAATGGTGAACGAGATAGGGTATCCAGTCATATAACTCATACACACACACCTATACACTCACTCACACATTGCCATATATACATATCTACGTATGTATGTGTATATATATAGAGAGAGAGAGGGATGGAATCCCCAACCAGCCCCCAACTGTTTCTGTGTTTAGCCATTCACATCACCCCTACTGAGACCTCTGACATTACAAAACAAATATGGACAGTCCCACTGTGACGTGTTGAATTTTTGAATCGTAGTGTTGCGAGATACATTAACGATAACACATTGTTGTTTTAAGCCACTAGGTATCGGCCACCTAGTCATGTGGCCGTAGATGATGCAAACCCTCAGTGAAGTCAGTAACCTGCAGAAAGTCAACTAGCCAGTAAGTCACGGAGATTCAAAGCCGCCTCCTGGGTAGTGAATAAGATGTTGTGGGGGCCTTCACAAGGCTCCAGTGTTCATCCTATCCATCCGCTTTCCTAAATGTGGAGTTAATCCTCCGTGGCTTCCTTATCTACATACATGGACATACGCGTGCAGGTGCACACACACATGCACACATACATCCACGAGGGCATACCAGGGCATTGTGTTACACTCTCATCACCTGAAGAGAGTTCTCACAGGAAAGGGATAAGCATGAAGCCCTTTCATTTAGAGAAAGCACATGCTTGACTAATCAAGGTCGGCAGACCGGCCGGAGGCTGGATCTGGCGGATGTAGACCACACTCTAGCCACGCTCCGCAGCCCGGAGCAACCAGACATAAGGTTCCAATTTGAATTCCATTTCCATGAAAAAAACATCCAGCCTAATTCTCTGCTCCTTCTCAAAGCCAAGAAGGGGCCCTACTCTAGGAAGTGGCCCACATCCCCACAAAACGGATTCTTATTCCCTTGTCAAGATTAGGGAGACCAAGAAAGGAGGAGGGGATACCAGTGGAAGGCTGACTCAGTGCTGTCCAGAAATTCTGCAGCTGGCATTCCCTTTTGTCATTTCAGGAATTGGCAAAGAAAGGAGTAGAGCCACATTTGGGGCAGTTACAGTCTCTTACCACTTCCATGTGTCCCCATTCCATTTCCCACAGCTGCTTAAGGGAAATGGCAAACCAGGTGAGCAACCTGGGTTCCCTTAAAGCCAAGGATAGAGGGGGAGTGAGCCAAAGGGACTCATGTCCCAATTTGTAAAAGGGCATGTACGTGGAATACTGCATAATTTGCAAGGCTAAAGACAATGCAGTATTCATCACTACAGCCCCGCCACCTAACTGGGGGGAGCATTTACACCACAGAAATTAGCAGACTTACAAACAAGGGCCTTCCCTTGCCACCACAGAGGGCTGGTTGATCAGCACACTGCTCACTCCAGCCTTCCAGCAGACTCTTCTCCACCCACAAGCAGAGTGATTTTTAAAATCACTGTTAGATAATAGACCCACCATGGCATGCTTGTTGAACGAATGCAAAAATGACCTCATATTAATGGCTTAATGGCAAGTTCCTAAAATATTTCAGGAAGTGGTCCCATTACTCCCTAGCCAGAATCATGACCATGATCTCTTGAGGAAGAGTGGACACCATAAAGGAGGGGTGAGGGTCCCGTGCCCACTAGTAGAGCTGCGGTTACTAAGAGGAAACAGGCCATTGCCCCAGATGCCACCCACCAGCTGTGTTATCCTGGGCGTATTTCTTAACTTCAATAGACATCATTTTAAAATGAAGCTTAAATTTTTCTTCTTTCCAAATTAACATAAAGATACTGGGGAGGATTTACATTATGTAGATAATTAATAGCTTGTTCATTCCTTTCTCTTCACCTTGAGTTGCCACAACCCCAGGGACAACAATCTGTCACCTTTCATCCCTCTGTTCTTTCTCTTCCTTCCCACGTACTTGCACTTTTGACAGCCCAGGCTCCCGGTTACACTTTGGGATCTGAGGCTATAACGGAGTGTGCATTTGACATACTGATGAGAAATAATCTCAAAGGGGATGTAAGGCAAACTAGGAAAGACTTTAAGATAGGGCAGCTTGGCTTTAAATCGCATCTCCCCCACTTCAGGCAACTTACTTAACTAGCATGAGCTTCGCATTTATGAATGGGTAGGTTGCACCCTACATGGGGCAGTTGGCAAGCGTGAGACTGCAGGGGACCCTGTGCTGCACACCGGCACCGTGTGTCCTGGTGCAAGGCTGCTCGCTCCCAGAGGAACGAGGGCCCTTTTCTAATTTGCACAAACGTCCTCTATGAGCTAAGGGTGGTCTTGGGCTGGTATGAGAATGGAATGAGCTACAGCAAGAACATCGCTTCTGGATCAGAATAGAAGGAAGCTTTAAAAATCATGCCCCAAATCTGATTGCTTTTTCTCATCACTTTACTGCTGCTCCAGAAACCTCTTGATTAGTCTCCTGCCAGTGCGCTGGGGCTGACTCATAATGCCTCACAGGGGCTGACTGTTTAAATTTTCAGGAATTTTCAGAGCCAGTTGTCAAATTGTTGCTAGTTCAAAATGGCCATGGTGGGAGCATTTACACCACAGAAATTAGCAGACTTACAAACCAGGGCCTTCCCTTGCCACCCTAGAGGGCTGGTGGATCAGCACACTGCTCACTCCAGCCTTCCAGCAGACTCTTCTCCACCCACAAGCAGAGTGATTTTTAAAAAACATAAATCCATGTGTGTCATTTGCCTGCTTCAAAGCCTCTATGGCTTCCCACAACACTGAGCATAAATTCTAAACCCACATCCCTTGCATGTGTCATCCCACGCCATCTGGCCAGTGCACCCCTGAGACCACTCTGGCTGGGCTTTCTCCTCCCCTCCCTCAGCTCCAGCCACTGTGGCCGTCTGCAAACTGAGTGCTGCCTGTGGTCTCAGCACCTTGACACTTCCTATGGCTTCAGCCTGGACCCTCCTTCCCCCAGTATATTTGCCCTGCTTGCCCCTGCACGATTTCTCACCCCCACTTAAATGTCACCTGTCTGGAGAGGCTCCCTGACCACTCTGTCTAAATAGCATACTCCAGCTGTGCTTCTCTGCTGTGTTATTCCACATGTGTATTTGTGAGCAGCCTTACTGAGATGGAAGTCACACACCCTACAATTTGCTCATTTAAAGTGCGCAAGTCCATGGTTTTTAGTATGTGCACAGAGTTGTGCCACCATCAGCACAGTTTAGGGCACGTTCATACTCCTTTAACTATCCCCCCAAACTCCCCCAGGTTCCCCCACTTTCTACCAATCCTAAGCAAACAGTGCTTCCTGTCTCTGCTTATTTGCCTATAGTATGTTTCATATAAGTGGAAATCGTGAGTATGGAGGGCCTTTGTGACAGGCTTTTTTTACTTATCATAATCTTTTCCGGTGTCATCCATATGCCAGCATGTATCACTGTTTCATTCTTTCTGTTGTCAAAGAATATCTCATTGTAAGGACGTATGGCATTTTCTTTGCCCATTCATCAGCTGATGGAAAATTAGGCCTTTTCAACCTTTTGGCTGTCATGAATAATGCTGCTAAGAGCATTCATTTGCAAGTTTTTGTGTGGCCATATTCTCATTCCTCTTGTGTGTATGAGGGGAACTGCTGGGTCCTACAGTATTCCTACCTTTAGCTCTCAGAAGAACTGGCAGAATGAGTGCCAAAGCAGCTGTACCACTTTTTATTCTCACCCGCAGTGTATAAGGGTTCTGATTTTTCTACATTCCTTCTTTAAAAAAATAATGGATGGCTATCCTAGTGAGTTTGCAGTGGTGTTTCATTTGTTGTTTTGATTTGCACTTGCCTGATGTTTAATGACATTGAGCACCGTTTAATACGTCTGTGGGCCCTTTCTTTCTCTTCTTTGGAGAAACGTATATTCAGATCTTTTTAAAGATTCATTTTTAAAGGATTATTTACATATTCTAAATCTAAGTCCCTAATCAGATACATGATTTGCAGTATTTTTTCCCACTCTGTGAGGTTTGTGGGGTTTTTTTTTTTTTATTAATAGTCTATTTCTCTGGAGAAGTTTTAGGTTTATAGAAAAATCATGAATTGTCTTTTCACTTTCTAAATAGTTTTATGTGAACACAAAGCCTTTAATTGGATGAAAGTCAAATGGATTTATCTTTTCATTTGTTACTTATGTTTTTGAGGTCATTGCTAACTATCCATTGCCCCCCCCTCAAGTTTCAAAGATTATACCTATGTTTATTCTAAGAATTTTATAGTCTTTGCTCCTACACTTAGGTCTTTGGTCCATTTTGAGTCAGTTTTCATATATGATATGAGGGACGGGTCCAACTGTGACATCCAGCTGTCCCAGCATATACACATTTACTGTTTTTCTACTCAGGCCATGAGCTCCAGGAGGACAGGGATTTTTTTGCTGTTTTCTTCACTGAAGTGTCTGTACCCAGCATCTAATTTGCCTGGCACATAGTGGCATTCAATATTTGTTGAATAAATGAATGCTAATGAACTCACAATGTTATTTCTTATCATTATTGTTGTTTTACACTTTCAAGTCCTCTGGCCTTCAGCCCTGCACTGCAAAATTCCTGGGACTAAACACTCTCTCTCTCACATACCTCCCATCTCCACCCTTGCTTCTGGAGTTTGGTTCTTTCTGGTTCTAATCTTGATCTTCCGACCAACCTCAGTGTCATCTGAGTCCCCTCCACTTGCTGTCTGAGGGCTTCCAGGGTCTCGTTTGCTGACTCCCTGATCACTCCTGGCTGCTTCTCTTTCTGGAGCTTCCCACCCCATGAGCCATGCTGGCCTCTGTCCTCCTAGGACCACCCATCCTGTTCCCTGAACAGTCGCCCACCTCAGCCACCGCTTCGAGTTTGCCTGGACCCTCACCTGTCACAGGGTGCTCTGAGTTTGCTGTACAGGTCCCCACAAGGCACATCGAGGGCTCAGTATTTTCTCTCCATTCTAAAATCAGTACCCACATCCTGAAAGGCTTTCTCAGGCTGGCTGCAGGGCCCACAGCTTGTTAGTCGTGGCTCTGTGACTGGGACCCTGGTCTTCTAACTCCAAATGGGGGCAATGCCCACCAAATAAGGGATGTCTATTTCCGTGGAGACAACTCTATCATACTTTCTGGTACATTTTCCCAAATTTCCAGTCATCTCCTTGGTCAAAATATAAGCTTTTTTTTTTTTTTATAATACCAGTTAACTTTTGACAAATGGTTGCTATAGACCAGAGATCATACTGTTTTATACACACTGTTCTTTTTCTCTTTACCAATCTCTGAGGCTCAGGCAGGTTAATGGACTTCCTCAGCTTCCCCAAGGTCACCCAGCTAGTAAATGGTAGAGTTGGGATTCAAGCTCAGGTTTTTATAATAACAACCACACATTGCAACTCCCTCCCATAAGGAGATTTACCTTATAGAAAAGAAAAAGTAATCAAAGGGGGGGAAATAGTCCATAGAGTTCTTTTTTTTTTATTATAAACAAATTTAATGACCAAATGATAGACTGGTCAAAAACGTGCATCACCAAGGGCTGATCCCTGTACTAGGAAAGAACTCTCGCAAGCACCTAAGAGACAAACAGTTCTTTTTTTTTTTTTTAAAGACAGTCTCAATTTGTCGCCCTCAGCAGAGTGCTGTGGCACCACAGCTCACAGCAACCTCTAGCTCTTGGGCTTAGGTGATTCTCTTGCCTCAGCCTCCCAAGTAGCTGGGACTACAGGCATTGA
>CAUYQV010044226.1:0-12163 GCA_963574575.1 Galagoides demidoff | reverse complement strand
ATCTCAAGGAAGCTACAAAAATATTCCTTATACTAAATGAGTTTAACAGGGTCATTGACACAAGATCAATATACAAAAATCAATTGTAACAACAACAAAAAAAACCAATTGGAATCAGTGTAACCTGGTTTCTTGTACCCTCAATGAATCCCCAACAATAAAAAAAAAAAAATTCAGTGGGATTTCTATATTCTAGAAGTGAACACAGGGAAACAATTATAAATGCAATACCATTTAAAATCACTCAAAAAAGAAAGAAAAGAAAAGAATTACCTAGGTGTAAAATGAGAGAGGAACAGAGTGCCTGGTGTTCACAGGTGGGCCCTGTTCTGAGATTAGCCACCTCTCCACCCTGACACTAGGAAAGAGGTCAGGAAACCTTGAGTAAGGTTGGAGGTATTAATTTTGGGCAATTAATTACATTCTTTCAGCATCCATCTCCCTGAAGTTTTCACTGGGAAAATCCTTTAGGAGGACATCCCCATTAGCTATTCATTTTTCCTTTGCACTAACTGGAGAATGAAGTGACTGTTGCCTGTGTCACACAACTCGTCAAAATTCACCCCTGGGTGAAGTGATCCTCAAATAATTACCAAATGTAGTTCAGGTAACTGAATTAGCGAATTACATTGGCTCCTTTGAGATGAAAAACTCTTTAGGAATATGAAATACTTTGGCTCTTTGTTATTAATAACCTGAACAATGAAAGAACCCAAAGTAGTATTCAATATGCTCTAGGAATGGGATGACTAAAATTAAAGAATGCAATTGATTTCCATTTTCCATACTTCTCATTTTCTACGTGGTATCCTTTTCATTTCAATAGTCGGGACTGAATAGGACATGTCATCAAATCCCCTCTGATGTTAATAAGGCATCAACCATAGAGCTCAGAGAAAAGAAAAATTCCGCCGAAGTGTGGCAAGTAGGTGGTTCGGAGGCTCTCTGTGATTTATTATCATTTCTTCTTACCATCCCATTATAATATTCTACTGGCAAAAACCTCCTACCATCACCTGCTTTATTTTCTTCTGCTTTAGTCTAATTTTCTAAAATTAAATGTCTCAGCTACTCTTTCCACCCTTCAGACAATCACACTCATCAGCTATGCTTAGCAGAGCAATATAGGATGCCCTAGCTTGGTGCTCTGCCCAGGTCACGGTGAAGATGACAGAAGTGTAGAGGCTAATCCCTGTCTGACAAACCCGCCCTTAAGGCAGGAGGAATGGGAAGTGGCAGGGAGGAGTTAAGGGCTGACAATTCACCCACCCTACTGAGGTTGGTAGAAAGACTGAAGACATCAGTGGGGATGTTTGTCTAACTACCGTGCTTCCCTGAAAATGAGATCTACCCCCAAAATAAGCCCTAGCAGGATTTCTGTGCATTTGTTAAATATAAGCCCTACCCAATAATAAGACCTAGTGATGGGCATGGCTATGCAACATATCTGCCATGCCAAGCATTTCAGTGCAGAGAGAAGACATCCTCTGAAAATAAGCCCTAGTGTGTCTTCTTGAGCGAAAATAAATATAAGACAGTGTCTTATTTTCAGGGAAATATGATACTCTCCCACTGATGATCATTTTCATTATTTCCAATTTTATGGTCCTACAAACAATGCTGCAATGATTAACCTTATGGTAAGTGATTTCCACATCTACACTTGTCTATAATTTAATAAAATTGTTATTAATAGAATGATAGGTATTATAGCTATTATAAATATTCCCATTAAAAATTATTGAATCGAAGAGTATGTATATTTTGTAATTCTGATAGATAGTGCCAAATTGCCAATCCACATTACCTGATACAATATCCTTTACCCATTTTTCCAATGAGTTATTGCTCTTTTAATGACTATGTAGCAATGAGTTGTAATTACGTTTCCCAATTTGTCTATTGACTTTTGACTTGCTTACTGTCATTTTTGTACACAGACATTTCTTGTTTTTAAATTTCAGATTAATATGAGAGTACATATGATTAGGTTACATTGTTTGTATTTGTGTAAGGAGGAATGCCAAGTTGACTCCTTTACCCCGGAGTGCCCTATACATTTACATTATCCCTGTTAGGTGGGAGCTTACCAATCCCCCCCAACTTCCTCCCACCTCCCCTTCTTCAATTTGTGTTTTTCTCTCATGTGGGCCTGTTGATGTTAATCTACTAGTCTTAAATTAGTATTGAGTACATGGGACATTTGCTTTTCCATTCTTAAGACACTTTACTAAGGAAAATGTTCTTCAACTCCAATCAGGTAAATACAAATGATGTAGTCTCCATCTATTTTTATGACTGAATAATATTCCATGATATACATATACCCATGGTTTATTAATCCATTTGTGGGTTGATGGGCACTTGGGTTTTTTCCACCTCTTTCCATGCAGACACAATTAAAAACATGGTTGAATTTTTCAATCTTTTTATTTCATGACTATTGTGATTAGTATTTTAAAAGACTTTCTTTGGTCATAAATTACAACAAAATAATAAATAAAGTATTTTAAAAGACTTCCTTCGGTCATAAATTACAACAAAAAATATTTCATGATTTCTTTTTATATTTTACAGTTTCATATTTTTACACTTAAAATCTCTGACCAATCTGTCTGGAATTTATTTGGCAAGGTATGAGGTGTGGCTTTAACTTTTAATGAATTTGTTGTTATGGCTGGCTACTCTGTTGCTCAGAGACTATTTACAAAAAACCAGGTTTCCCCAATGAATCCCCAACAATAAATTAAAACAAAAACAAAAACCAGGTTTCCCCCACTGACTTGAGATAAATTCTTTATCACATGCTAAATCCCTCTATGTATTTGGGTCTACTTGATTTTCTATTCGGTTTCATGGCTCTATTCATATGCCAGTGGCACTGTTTTAATTTTTTAGAACTTAAATTAATTGTATTTCAATTTTTTAAAACTTTATGTATCTCCTCAAAGCAATTTTTTTCTCTGGGTCAGAGATCCAAAGAATACAAGGTTTCCAGTCTATGTCTTATAACTTTATTTACTTTCCCTTGAATGGCTCATGGGCAGATTTTTCTTAATCTTCCAGGAAAAGAAATTTAGTCTCTACCATCTTCATATAGTCGAACAAACAAAAAAAGCTTGGGCTTACAAAAAGATGACCATAGGAATATCATATTTCATTTTTCCAAATCCAAATACGGGATAGACTCACAGGGACATGCTCTTATATTTTTAAGATCACTACTTTTAAAAAAAGTTATATTCAGGGGCGGCGCCTGTGGCTCAAAGGAGTGGGGTGCTGGCCCCATATACTGGAGGTGGTGGGTTCAAACCCTGCCCCGGCCAAAAACTGCAAAAAAAAAAAAAGTTATATTCAATAAATATTTACTACATGGCAAGTTATTTCAGTTAGAATGTTTTTGGCTTCAAGTCATAGAAACCAGATCCAAAGGGCCTTAAGCAATAAGAAAACGCACCAGTTGGGATAACTGTAATGCTCAAGGAGGGGAGGTCGGGTAAGTAGGATCAGTGACCAGCCACAACACTAGAGGTTTAGGCTCTCACCATGTTTCTGCTCAACCATCATCAGGCATTGGCTCCATTCTCAGGCTGTTGGTATTTCCAGGTGTCCTCCCCAGAAATGACAACACATTGAGGAAGAAGAGAAAGTGTCTTGGTTCATTTTACGCTGCTACCAAGGAATATCAGAGGCTGGGGAATTCATAAAGAAAAAGCAGTTTACTTGGCTCACAGTCCTACGGGCTGTACAAGTGTGGCACTGGCACCTGCTGGGCTTTTGGTGAGGGCCTCAGGGTGCTCCCACTCACAGCAGAACAGGAAGGGGAGTTAGCTGGTGCAGAGACCACATGGCAAGAGAGAAAGCGGGGGTGGTGGTGCTGGGTTCTTTTTAACAACCAGCTCTGAAACTAACAGAGTGAGAACTCATTCACCTGACCCCACTCCCAACCCCAGGGACGGTGTTGATTTGTTATTGAGGAATCTGCTTTCATGACCCAATAGGATCTCTCATTAGGCTCCACCTCCCACCACCACCACACTGGGGATTAAATTTCATCTGAGATTTGGTGGCAACAAATATCCAAACTATGATGGAAAGCATCTCTTTTTATTCTCTTCCTTAGAAGCAAGGAAACATTTCTCAGAAGTCTCCCTTGTCTTATGGGCCAGAATTGGGTGATATGCCAGTTCTTGAATCAATACTGGTAAGGAAATAAGATTCCCCTTAGATCCATTAGACCAACCCCTGGGCTGGGGAAGGGTAAGTTTTCCCAAAGGCAGATGGCTGCTTGGAAAAGAGTGAGTACTTGACAAAACCTGGACTCTCGTAGTAATGGAGGTGGGTCATGCATGCTTCGTCCCATCCCCTCTCATTTCTCTCAGCTGCTTTCCTTTACCACATCCAGTGGTGTCCTCCCCTCACACATACTCAGGGTCTGAATCCATTCACTGCAAATTCACTTATTCAATAAGCATTTATTGAACTCATACTATACATTGTGCTAAAAGCTGGTACTAGAAGAAGGAAAAAGAAGGCTCCTGATTTCTATTATTTAATGGAAGAGGCAGAAAATTAAGGAATTCCATAGTGATAAGTGCTATGTGCACTTACAAGGGTGCCATGGGGTTCTCAAGAACGAGCAACTTCCCAAAGGAGGGTAGATCTAACAGGGCACACTCTAGCTGAGCTCTGAAAGGTGAGCAGGTAAACAGGGGAAGGACATCCCAGGCAGGGGAAATAAATCATTTGCACAAGGGTCTGAGAGGGTATTGGCATGCCATATTCAGTACGGTTACGATGGTGGGGAGGGGCTGTTTTATTCAGGGCATGAATGTGCCTTGGTGGGGGAGGGGTGCTTCAGGCCTGGTTAGGAACCTCAGTGTGCACTAAGAGGTATCGTCACCAGTAGACACCATCCCTAAGAAGTTCTGACAGCACTTAGAGCTAATCATAGCATTCAAATATAAACAGCAGAAGATCAGTCAACTCTTTGTGGTCACAGACCACATTTCAGAGATCCTGAAATCTTTCTTTCACCTCATAACCAAACTTCCTACAAAAATAATCCACACACACCATCTTCTTCATCTCCATTCAATTCTTAACCCCAATGCGCCAATATTGATAATATGGCGGTTGTTGCCGCCAACATCAACAGTGGCCTCAGTAATTATAAGGCACAAAACAAACAAAACCACCACCACCAAAAGAGAGGACTCTCCTACATTCTGCCTTCCAAGCACACTCAACTATTTGCCATTTGCTAAGTACATTAATTAATACCTTTAGAGAACCCAGATAGAATAGTGTGGTTTTTTCCTCTCCTACTTCGATATAAAATTAAAATAAAAACAATCTGAAATCATAACTTCTTCCATAACAACTTCAACTTCTTTAAATATAAAATTCTCTTTTTAAAAAAAGACCCTCTTCCTTCCTGAGTGCCCCCACTTTATTGTTTAAGCACATGCCTGGTCCACCAGTGAACAGTCAAGCAGTGAACACACTGGTACCTTGTTTACCATGGGTGGAGGGTAACCCCTCAAGATATGCCTACCCAGAAACTCAAAGTGGCCTTATTTGAAATAAGGGCCTTGGCAGATGTAATTTACAAAAGGATTTCTAGATGAGATCATCCTGGGTTAGGGTAGGCCCTAAATCCAATGATAAATGTCCTTACAAGAGACAGAGAGGAAAGAATAGAGATTCATGAAGAAAATGCAGAAACACCTATGAAGATGGACACAGAGATTAAAACACGTTTCTATAAGCCAAGGAACACTCAAGATTGCTGATACTACTAGAGGCTCAGGAAGAGGCCAGAACAGTGTCTCCCTCACAGCCTTCATAAGGAATCAACCCTGCTGACATCTTCGTTTCGAACACTGGCCTCCAGAATGATGAGAGAATGTATTTCTATTGTTTTAAGGCACCAAATTACTGTGGCAATGTGTCACAGTAATCCTGAGAGATTGGTTCAAGGATCCCTAAGGATACCAAAATCTGTAGATAATTGAGTCCCTCACATAAAATGGTATAGTATTTGCATATAACCTAAACACATCCTCCAAAATACTTAAAGCATCTCTAGATTACTTATGATACCTAATACAATGTAAATACAATGTATGTCGTTATTATATTGCATTGTCTAGGGAATAATGACAAGAAAAAAATCTGCACATGTGCAGCATAGACACAACCATCATAGGCCCAACTACATTTTTAATCCACAGTTGGTTGAATCTACAGATACAGAATCTCCAGACACATAGAACCAATTGTACATTGCTCTCTCACATTTGAATTAAAATCAGGGGATTTTTGATTGTAAGCAAAAGAAATTCATTCTACTTATCTCAAGAAGAGAGGAATTCATTTTAAAGAACTATAATCCCCCAGGACATGAAGATCAGGAATGCAGCCTCCTGCTTTTAGAGCTGGAAATCAGGGGTGGAAAGGGAAGTGACAACCCCCTCTTGTTGACCCCCTCTCATGAGTCAGCCTCTGTCATCCTCTCTCCTGGCTGGTTTCCTGGTTTCCTTTGCTTTGTAAGCTTTCCGGGTGTGCACGGTTCATTAATTTGGCTTCAGTCCCTAGTCCCCATAAACATTAAGCCTACATCCTCCCCCCCAACTGACTTCGTCTTTCAGTATGCCCATTACAAATTTTTAGGTAAGAAACCAGATTAGGCCAGCTTAGAGTTACCAAGGAAGGAAGCTCTGGCCAGCCACTGCAGGCCCGTCTCTGCCCAGTTATGGCACATGAGAGGTGGAATCCTGCAGTGTGGAGAGCTGCTCCTTCTGCAGAGTGTGGGCCCGGATTCCCTAGCAGAGGCCACAGGAAGACAGGCAAAGCTTGGCCTTTCTGATGCCATCTGGTCATCTGTCATCTCCCTCACTAGACTGTGAACCTCTTGAGGGGAAGAAATGCCATTCTCCAGTGAATATCATCTCAGTGCCTGAGACTCAGTAGATACTCAGGATAAGTCTGTTTAATTACAAGTAGTTAGCTGAGTCTTACAGAATTGTGTCCACTAAGTAGACCATGAAAAAGGTCAATGTTACTAATATAGGACTTGCTCTACCCTTTCTTGACAAAGCTGGCTTCCTCCCTGCAGCAGCTCATTCTTAGAAATAGCAAAGTGGCTATCTCTGTAAACTCGATAAAATGGCACCCACAGATCCATACAAACCCCCCCCCCCGCCCCGGTCCACACTCAGTCTACCCATGTTAAACCCTTCCCTGACCTACACTATCTTCTAAACCCCATAATCTTCTAGCCTCCACTAAGATCCTCCTTGACAGAGAAATTTGGGAAAGTTGTTTGAGTCAACTTTCACCTCTAGTTATGGACTTTTTTTCCTTCCTTTTTTGGAAAAAAAAAAAAAATGGATTCTTTCTTCCCTACAGAAAATCTTATTGTAACAAAACAACCTGATGGGAAAATCCAATGGAAGCTTCCATCAGGCCCTTTTTATCTTTCCAGAAACTTTTCCTTTGCTTCAGCCAGAGCTGGTTTGTCGAAGTGCTTTCCTAATGGCCTCTCACTAGAGTCTAACCTTACCCAGTGCACTGAGATGTGCCAAGTGGTACCTATTAGAAGTCAAAAATAAAAGAAGGGCTAAAATAGACATAACCTGTGTCATCAAAGAGGCAAAGTGTGGGGGACCCTGCTGGACCACTGCTCATGGAGGGCCAAGGAATCATCAGTACTGAATCAGTGCAAGATTTGCAAACTAATAGGGTGGCAGCTCAAGAAACTGTACTTCTCAATCCATGCGGACAGATGATCTTTGCAGAGTTAGTCAGATGGACAGACTTAGCATGGGCAGGAGAGGAGAGAAACAGGACAGTTCCTAAGACTTTTCTCTTTCTTCAAAATCAGACATCCCCCTGATTCATGTGAAGCTGTAGCCCTTCAAATTATCATTAAAGCACCCCAAGGGAGAAATATTAGGAAGATGGCATGCGTAGTGGCTATGCTATACCCTGCAAGACTTGGACATCATTATTTTCCTTGTGATGAACGAGAACTTGCAGAAATCTGACTAAAATAATATCTATCTCCAAACTATAGCTGCTTCTAAATTTAATCACCTCTTCTCTCCCTATATGTATCTGGCACCCACAGATACATATATACATGTATCAGCGAGGGGAGCAGGCTGTTACCAAAGGGTTGTGTACATGGTAGACCTTCATGCAAGGCTGAGATAGTTTTGCAACCCATACTCACACTTGCATAGACACACACACACACACAGCACATATACACATATTGCCTGCACTTGTCCAGAGAAACAAATGGCCCAATTGCCAGCAACCAGCATCTCAGCCAGGTCCCTGCTGTCAAGGCATCCAGAGAGCTGAAGCTCCTGCCTGGTACTAGCAAGGTGCTCACTTCCTTCAGCAAGATGGTTCAGTCTGGGGTCCCCTGTGTAGGGACAAGGGATAAAAGGATAAAGGGTCCCCATTATTCACTCACAGTCTGGGGTCCCCTGTGTAGGGACAAGGGATAAAGGCCTGGGTCCCCATTATTCACTCATTGTGAACAAGTGGGCAAATGCATGAATGAGTGGGGCCACTGGGCAGTTTGACCATGCTTAGGACAAAGTCATCACAGTCTGCTCTGAAACCTTGGAGGTCTGCAGAAAAGGCCTCAGAGAGGCGATCCAGACAGAACACAGGGCCTCTCCTCTGGGGGAAATTACTCTCCCACTCCACCTACCCCCTTCCCAATCCTGCCCTCATTCTGGTAAAAGGCCCAGCCAGCCCAGGCAGTGTCCCAGACACTCATTCACTCATTCAACAAACATCCACAGGCCCCTATTGTGTGTGGTCACTGTGCCAGCCCTGGGGACACAGGGATGCCTCACACAGTCTGCTTGCCAGGCCTCACTGGGAAAGGGTAGGAGCTGCCCTGGCCCTCTCTCTCTAGCTGCTCCACACAGGGTCATCTCGCCAGAGAACCACATCGCCTCTCCTTTACCTTCTTCTGAGCCTCACCCCAGTGCAGAAGCAGCGGCTCAGAAAAATCTCCCTCTTTTCACTTGCATTATAGGATTCTTTTTTTTAAGCAGCAGCAGACATGGCAGCCTTACCTTCCAAGAAGCCTTTGGCTCAGGCTAATATTTACATATATTTGCATTTCCTTTGTGGATGGGGAGCCAGTAGGGAAGGGAGTTTTGCCAGGGAATGAAAACGCTTCCTGGGCCAATCCTCAAAGTACTATTACAATTGCCAATTTAAAATCAAGAAGCAACTTGTTTAGCTCAAATCTAGGTAATTTCTATCACTCCCACCCTGGTTCTTGGTCCCCCAACCTCACATCTCCTTGGCTGGCCTGGGCATCTGTCAGAAGTCAGGTGTGGGAGAGCTCTAGTTTGCCTTGGTCTTGCATACTCTGAAAATCTTTCTTTTCTAATTCTTCAGGTTTTGGTCATTTTCAGAGAGCTCTGTGGGCACCCTCTGGTGGCTAGCTGAAAATTTCACCTGCAAAAATTGCAGTTTCATAGAAATAACTTTATTTTGTATTAGATTCCTTGATTGGACAGAGGAAATTATAAGCTTATTTGCTGTAGTTGTTTTGACCTCTTCCATCATATGATATATGAGATTGAGACTAGAAAGTTACCTGGCCCTCTCAGTGGGAATAGTGGCTTCTAGAAAGGGCAGAGCTAAGAAGCAGATGTGAGGTGAGGATTGTAGCTGTTGCAGGTCAGCCTGAGGGAGCAGGCAGAGGACTGCCCTTCTGTGGGCTCTTGGGGGGCTCATCCCTGAAGAAAAGCCCCCTGCATGCCAATTGAGGGCCAGGCTCCCTGGCTAGTTGCTGTTGGCTGTGCCAACAGCCTCCCCTTTTTTGTAAAAAACCAAATGGTATGACTTGGCACCCATAGCACAGTGGTTAAGGTTCCAGCCACATGCACAGAGGCCGGCAAGTTCAAACCCAGCCCAGGCCTTCTAAACAACAATGGCAACTGCAACAACAACAAAAAAATAGCCAGGCATTGTGGTGGGCACCTGTAGTCCCAGCTAGTTGGGAGGCTGAGGCAAGAGAATCATTTAAAAGGGTCGGAGGTTGCTATGAGCTATGACCCCATTGATCTAAGTTAGGTCAAATAAATATTTAGAGGAGTGCAGGGGGGTAAAAGGGAAAAGAAAGGTCCAAGGAGGTCAACTTTGTGATCTAATGTGTGGCCTTCTTCCTAGAATTCCTGCTCCTGCCTCCGGGCAGCCATACCTCAGCTCAGAGCTGAGGCATGACTGACATGGAACATACCTGAGGCTCATCCTGGTCTCTGGAGAAGCATCAGGGCACGTGGGAGATGGGGGAAGAGGAAGGAAGCAGAGGCAGCAGGAAGGAGAATCGTTCGCCTGAGCAAAAGCACAGAGCTCCCTCTTTGCTGCTCTCTCCATGACCCCCTAAGCCCTGAAACCAGGGGATCTGGTGCGCATGACTGCTCTGCCCACACAGGAAATCTACCTCCTGATTTTCTCCAAGGATTGAACCAGTCTCAGAATAATCCCCAAAGCCAGTTAATGTTACCTTCATTTTCCAAAAAGAGAACTAAGGAGGTTAAGCACTGATGTGACTTTCCCCACCTGCCAGCGGCAGGGCCACCAGTGGCGTTCTCTCTCTCACCCATGGTGCTCCGGAACATTTCCCCAAAGGGTCTGTGGCTCTCAGCCACATACCTCTCCTGCTCTCTGCCCACCAGAGCAACCCAGGCTCCAACAGGCAGGTTGTGACAAGGGCTCTGTAGGGCAGGGTCTTAAGGAAGGGCACATGATGCAGGGAAGAAGTGAGATCACAAGGGGGTTCCAGAAGCTTGAAGGACACCAGGTTGGCTCAGATTCCAGACTCTGGCGCTCATGCCTCAGCCTTATCACTTATTTGGAAACAAAGAGGCATTGTTTGCCAGGAGCAGCTTTCTATATTGATACTGCTTTTTGTGTGCTTGCTTTCACGGCAAGGCGCCAGGGCAGAAGGGAAGCCCCATCTCTGGAGAGCCATCAGTCACTCCAACGACAGTAAGGTGGCAGTGCTGCTAGCCTGGGTCTGAGAGTGCCCCTGTGAGGACAGTATCTTGGGAGGGCAGCTCAGAGCTGAGGCATGACTGACATGGAATAAAAACAAAGACACCAGTGTGACCACACCTTTGGGATCAGGCCAGGCTCCACTCCCCGCAGAGCCACCAAGCTGGAGACAGGGCAGTCCTGAGATCTGCTGAATTTGAACTGGGCGGGACCTCATCTCAAACACACAGGTTCCCCTCTTGTCTCTCCTTTTAGCAGAATGAAAATATTACCGTGTGATCCTTCTGTGCCACACACTCACACCATAACATACAATGCGTGATGCTGATCACAGCTGAGAGGGTGCTCACTAAATACAGGCGCCATCCGAAACCCCTTGTGTGGATTAACTCGTCCATCATCATGGCAATCAAATGAAGGAGCTACTGCTATTATTGCCATTAAAAAAAAGACACCGCAACAGAGAAATGATATAAGTCACCCTGCATCATCCTTATAACAAAGTGGTAGAGTCAGGATTCAAACCCTGGCCATCCGGCTTCAGAGCCTGTGCTCTTAACCACTTTATCCCGCTATTCCTCTAAGAATATGAAATGAGCTCATTTATCCTTCCCCAAAGTTGCACATAGTATGTGCTATTATTACCCCCATTTTACTGTTGAGAAAACTAAGTCATAGAGGGGTTAAACAAGATTATACAGCTGGCAAGAGGCAGACTCCAAGCTAATTGAATCCAAGAAGCTGGACTTCTGAATCCTCACTCTGATCATCACACTCCACCACCGCTCTTTAAGCCAGGGCAGTCTTCCAAAGCTTTCCCTTACCAGGTGTTGAAAATTCCTACTGGGCTCAGCGCCTGTGGCTCAATCAGCTAAGGCACCAGCCACGTACACCTAAGGTGGCGGGTTCAAATCCCCAGCCTGGGCCCGCCAAAGAACAATGATGGCTGCAACCAAAAAATGGCCAGGCGTTGTGGCGGGCACCTGTGGTCCCAGCTACTTGGGAGGCGGAGGCAGGAGACTCACTTGAGCCCAGGAGTTGGAGGTTGCTGTGAGCTGTGATGCCATGGCACTCTACCCAGGGGGATAGTTTGAGGCTCCGTCTCAAAAAAAAAAAAAAAGAA